>JABASH010003809.1:0-15520 GCA_019776445.1 Tomocerus maximus | reverse complement strand
TCTCTGACCGAGAGGTACCTACTATAATAAAGTACTTCACTAAACGAAAGTCTCACACTACACATAATTATTTCAGTCTAATTATTTTCATACTCAAACCACCAGGTCAACATAGATACCTTTCGTATATCATAACCGGTATACAACAATATAAAATTCAGGAAAAGGATGCCCCATATTCTGCCCGCTTTGCAGATCGTATCGTGTAACTTGCACTACAATGCAACTTTTGAAAAAAGTAAAGTCGGGATGCCCCGGAAGATGAATGGAGTAATGTATCTTGTTCTTCCTATAGTATTACATATACTTCGATTCTTGATAGATTGTATTCGAAAAAGTTAGGATGAGCATCGAACGAGCCAAGTAGCTACTTTTTCCCATCATTTGCATTTTTCTCGGATAATATTTACGGGGATAAAGTTTCAGGGACGACTCAATTCAATGAAGTAGAAGGTAAACTACCTATTCTTCTCTTTCTCATTCTCCAATAATGAAACATCTTAGTGGGTTGCATTTTCATTCTGAGTCTTTTCTTAGAGCTTTAGCATAAAATGGAGAGCCAAAGTAGTCTCTAGAATGTTTTTTGCGATCTCGCTCAATCAATTTTTTCTCCTTATCTATTAAAAAGGAAGAGCATTATTATTAGTATGTGTATAACTATTACCAGCTGAAAGTTACGATGATTCAAGATTAAGTCAAAGAAAAGGAAACCAAGCCAAGTCTGTCATGCTTCTCTAAACGAAGTTCGCGGAAAATGAAATGGGAAAAGCGTGGAGAATGATGCCAGACTGTGACAGTAGTCCAACCCATTCTATATTTACGTGGTCTATGCCAACCCGTGGATAAAACTACCTTTTATTATGCAAAAAATACCGAGTCAAATAGTATGCAAAGGCTATATTGTGGTTTCCTATTCCCTATATACTATTCCACCAGTGAATAATGAAGAGAGGAATCAGAAAACTGTACGGGTACCGGGTACCTAGTTTGTAGTTGCTATTAAAACGTTGTTTTCCACGAGGGAAAGATATTAGAAACTATAAAGTGAGGAGTAGTGAAATTAAATGATGTAAAATCCATATTTAATGTTCTTCCCCAAGTGGGAAGAAATTAATGAGGCGGCAGACACTAACTACCCTGAAATCTAGTTTCTCGCCTATTTATGTATCACTGTGTAACCAACCAGCGATTAAAGACCGAAACACAAGTCTGTCTAGAAATGCTATCACGGAGGAAGGTGCAGATCAGTTTTGATTCGTTTTCATCCTCAAATTACTAAATTTACATACATATAAATCGTAAATTACTCTTTGAATATGTAACACACTAGACAATCTCGAGTTGAGGTCAGTTTACGAAGTAATTTCCATATGTCTACAGCTTAGGCATATATTCCGGCACGTATGCTTTGTTTCTTCGAACTTATTTATTCTCTTTTGTGTTAGTATACTAGTAAAACCAAGACAGGATTGTGTTTACGTAATAAATATGCAAATCTCTTGGCGAAATTTAAATAGACTGGCATATGTTGTGCCATTTCGTCTAGTCTCCTTGTTTTTACAACCTTGTACAAAGTGGAATGAGTGACACAACTGATTTTACTAGCAAGGAAGGACTCTGGGTGTGTAAATCCTAGACAATGTTAAATTACGCATTTGGCCCGTAAATACTGTGTGATGTAGTGCTATTCTTTTTACTACGACAAGGCTGTATATTTTCTACAGAGAATTCCTAGGAACTCTTGAAGAAAATCACTCGTTTTATAGGCTGATCAACAGACGCTTGCCTTCTTCTTGGGTATCTTTCATTATAAGCACACTGTAAAAATTTAACGAATTTTTCTATTGTCTGCAAATCTCAGAGAATTTATTTATTCTGGATTTTTACTGGGAGTGGGTACTATTTCCCGGTTTATTTTAATAGATGCAACTTGGAATTATATCGGGTACTTGTTAAAGACAGGAAATTATCGACGAAGATATCTATTAAATTAGTCTACATAAAATGACATACCATTTGGGTTAGTCTTGCACATTATCCCAGATCTACTGTTGTTGCGGGTTAAATCAACTTCAATTTTTCCTTGGTTGTCACTGGTATTGTATGGACACTTTAACAAAAGGCATTTCTTGCTTTCTTGACAGAAAATAATCTTATCTTTATGAATATTGCCTACTATATGAACATCATTGTTTTATATACAACTGCATTAACTATCATGGTGGAGTTCTGATATTTCTACGAGGTCGAGTGATATCTTCGCTTGCCTTGGGAATAAAAGGCACATGATAGAAATGAGTCAGCTAGATGCTCAGCACTTCTGGATGTACAAAATAGAGGAAAGTTGTTTTGGCTTTTCTACTTCTTTGCAGATGAAAAACGAGCTGCTTAATTAAAATAAAGTTCGTTGGAGAGCGGATATTGTCTTCTTCTAGATTGAGTAGGCAACAAAAGAAGTTGCTGCATGTCAAGTGCAAAATGAAGGAGTGAATGCACTGGGGATGTACCTTAGTACGTATTACAGTATTTATTTAGCGATTCTATGGTTCTTCAAAACTTTTGCTAAGAAATTCTAGGATTCAATGCAAAGAAGTGAATCTTTTTTTTCATATCCTTTTTATTAACTAACGATACAGAGAACATTAATACCGAAAAGAAGCCTCACAGTGTCTAAAAATCAGGAACTTTTAACAATTTCCTGCAACTAATGACAAATACAGATAACTAAAATTACATATTTTATGGAAACCCAATATTTATAGCTTAGTAATAATTAATTCTTAAATAGACATTGTGGATTGTTCGCAAACCGTATTCCTGGGCAAGTTAGGTTAGAAACTTTACCAAACAAAAATATGATCGGGTAAAAAAGCGTTTGCAACCGAATTTTTTGGTACATAAGGAACATATAGTCACCAAAGAATGGCTAATTAGCGGTTTGGCGTTAGCGTGCTTTTAAAACACATTTTTGTTTTTGTTTTACAGACCCTGATCTAAATAATTCAACAGATTTGAAAGAATCAGTCTCATCTCTTCCCCGGAAAATCTTATAATCCTTGTAAAGAGGAAAACACAGGAAAGAGGAATTATAATGTTGTAGTTTGGGTAATCGCATGGAAAGTCCCATTGCATTGTGAAGCTTAATGGTCCTTTAATAGCCACGTGAAGCCAAACCGAAGCAGAAACAAAGGAATAGATCTCGTAAAAAAGTGTCGTGTCGTGACCGAATCGCGTCACAATAACTATCAAAGTTTAGTGACAGGAAAGGCAAAGAAAAGCCATTCTATTCCTTACTAATATTCCATTCCATGCGATTCGGATGTGTAGGAAACTCTCAAGGCATCGGATATATTGTGCTTTCGGGAAAGTATTTATGGTGTCATTCTTGCAGACCTAGAAGCAATTTTTAACTCGGCTAGTTAAATTCAGGATAGACAAGAAACTAGTCCGATTTTATTATACTTTAGAACTTCTTATACTCGTCCGATCTCCGTTTCCTAGTACAATTCAAGATGGATTACACCAGAGACGCAGTGTTAATCCAAGATATATCCAAGTCGAGAATTCTTGCGAAAGAATCAAAAGCTGCTGGCTTCGGCAAAAATGAAACGGACTCCCTAGATCTCATAGCACAAGGATTCGACTCTCTCACCAATATGTCAATGAACGACAACGACACTGACGAATACGTTCCATATGTCGAGAGACCGGAGACTTACATTGTTCCTGTACTCTTCGCCATCATATTCATCATTGGCGTCCTCGGAAATGGCACCCTGATTGCCATTTTCATCAAGCATCGTAATATGAGGAATGTACCTAACATGTGAGTTTTCCATAAAATTCAACGATGAAAAATTACTTTTTATGCATGAAAACGTATTTATGCCTGCGATGATACGCATTTTGAGCGTGGGTAGAAATTGTAAAGTGATATTATTTACAAAATCAAAAATCGATATGTACGTATGTACACGGAGGGTAAACGATTTTGAACTTTCAATCTGTCTACAACTCAGATATTGCACTTCAAAAGCAATTTTCCTCAGCTTTATTAAATCTATTGTGTAGTCTGACTGAATCACCTGAATGTTCTGTGATGTAAAATGTAAATATGATATCAGGTTATTGTTTGTACATTCTTTGAAGACTCAATCAAATTAATATTGCTGACATAACTATAGGTACAATTCATTCATCTTCGCTATGCACCGATTTTTTCTCTCCCCGAGATTTATAGAATTACAAATAGATCAATTTGAAACTCTGTTGGAAGGGCCTATATATTACAATTCCCAAACTCGAACCCAACAGAGTTTTAATATAAAAGATCATTCATTAGGTTACATAAAGTTCTTTCAGGTTTGTTACCAGTCTCGCAGTTGGGGATATCCTTGTCATTCTCTTCTGTGTTCCTTTCACGTCAACTGTTTACACTGTGGAATCCTGGCCCTATGGGTTACTTGTCTGTAAATTCTCCGAATTCATCAAAGATGTTTCCATTGGGGTGTCCGTTTTTACCCTCACGGCCCTGTCGGCGGATCGCTATTTTGCCATTTCTGATCCTATGCGGAAACTCAGTGGAAGGAGGGCAACGAGAATTACCTGCATCACGATCATTGGTAAGTTTAACTTTACACACATACCTATTCCTTAATTTTATCCGAATTTTATTATCATTGGCAATTATTTACAGCTAAAGTCATGCAAATATTTTTATCTTTGCATTAGAATTAGAAGCAAAATAAACTGCATTTTTGTTTAAACCTAAATTAGTATGATTGAATTTTTTAATTATAGGTATATGGATTCTATCAATTCTGATAGCACTACCATCTGGATTATTTTCATTTATCAAAACCATTCAAGTTCCAGAGCAAAGTCGAATTTTCCATGTCTGCTATCCATTTCCAACTGATGTTTTAGGCCCAAGATACCCACAGGTACTTCAGCAGTTATGGATTGCCTTATTATATTGTCATTGCACCATTATCAATATTCTAATAATGCAATTTCCTTCTAGTAACAATGTATTTGACTTTTCATGCACAACTAGATTTCAAAAGCAAGCCATAATGTTAAAACTCAGTTTGATCGTTAACGCTTGAATTCTAAGTAATTTGTAATAGAATTTTAATTAGTTTTTACACGAATTGTTATTTTTCTAGATAATGGTAATGTGCAAATTCCTGGTGTACTACGCTATCCCTCTGGGGTTCATTGCATCGTTCTACATCGTAATGGCAAGGCATTTAGTTCTTTCGACAAGAAACATGCCAGGAGAAGCACAAGGCACCTTAAAACAAATTCAAGCAAGAAAGAAGGTTTGTTTAATGTACTATATATTTTCTATAGTTGTACACTATAAGAGTATCATTTCCTGAAGCGGTGTACATTATGTTAGCAGTGGGAGTTTCACACGCTTTCTGAGTTTCTCATATCTGTCAAAATATTATTGTGGAAACAGTTTTAATAAGAAAATTTTTCGAAGTGAGATGATAGTTTTGCCTTTACTGCTCGTGTAGCTTCTTACACTTTTGTGATAGCTATATATTATACTCATTATTAATATGCACTGTATTTTGAAATGTGATCCAGGTAGCTAAGATGGTCCTATCATTCGTGGTGATTTTTGCCATTTGCTTCTTTCCATCTCATGTTTTTCTGCTGTGGTTTTACTTCAACCCGGAATCGGAATTTAACTACAATGCTTTTTGGCACGTGCTTCGCATTCTTGGATTCTGTCTCGGATTTATCAACTCCTGTATCAATCCCATTACTCTGTATTGTGTCAGTGGAACCTTTCGTAAGGTATGGATTAATTTTCAACCCTTTTAGAAGTATTTTCAACCTAAACAATGTATGTAATCGATATTTAATGGTCAATAAAAATTTTATTTGGATTTCTGCACAGTAAAATAAATATCCATGCATTCGTGGAAAGACAGTTTGCATTGAAAATTGCCTCTGCAAAATAATTAGTGATGTTTTTCTGGTGTATTTTCCAGCATTTCAATCAGCATTTATTCTGCTGCTTTTGCGACAATGACGGACACATTCGAAATAATCATCGTGCTGGTGTTGGAGTTCGAGGGTTAATGGGTTGCGGTTGTGTGAGTATCAGTAATACAGGCCCAGTTTTCATTGAAGGACAACGTCCTCGGAATGGTCGACGACTTAATGGACTGTTTCGAGCTTCGACAACAAATTCCGGAGGAAAACGAAAAAATACTTGGGACACGCAACAGTCGACGATTTCTCACCATCAACTTCTTATGTGCAACTTGAACGCAGGGACTGCAGCTAACTCCGCTTACATTCGGGCATTAAGCAACCCTCCTAATGGCAATGGTCCTCACATTCATCTCAACAGCTTTCCTCTTACTCGTCATATCCAGCACCAGAATCAGTGCCACATTAAGCAGCATAATCCTCGTTTGGATTTAAATCTTCCTCCGCAAGTTCTCGTCACTAATTGTGTGGATACTCATTTTAGCAAGTCTGACTCGGTTGCTCCTCAACCAGATACACCACCATCTCCTAAGGTACCTTTAGCTCAGGAAGAAACTATGTAAGCATGTATTTTACATGAAACATAAAATCTTAGCGTTAAATACATTGCATGAAGTTTATATACATTTTTGAAGGAACTTTACTTTCATTATTGTAATCTAAATCACTATTATTGACCTTTTAATAAGAAAATATCAAAATATTGTGACGTTTCAAGTTTCAACGTACACTTACTACTTAAAAATTGTCATTATTGCAAAAGAATTGACAAATCTAGTCGTTTTCACATTTTGCGCTTTTATCTAGTTCACAGTTCGTGCTCATTCTGTAAGCCATTCTGGAAAGGGGCTGATTAAATTATTTATTAAAAATGTATACTGTCAGATAAAATGTAGCCAGTTGTGCAATATTAAACATTATTGTAGTTAATTAAGTATTGTGTAAAGAATGTATAGTTAAAATTCTTGTTGGTGCTGGAAAATAGCTCCTCTTTGTGTAAATCCTATACATTATGTCGCTTAAGTGTACGGGAAAGTTACCCGAATGTTTTATGTCATCTATATTTGTCGTTAGTTGTTTGTTGTGGATTTGTCCTAAATCTATGTATCTATAGATAGATCTCAAAAAAGATCTAAAAGTATCTTTCATCGTTCGTAATTCTTGCTATGGGCATTATGGATTTATAAATGTGTGTAACTGGCATTGATAGTAGCTAGAATTTACTTATTATTTATGTATTAGGTTCATGGCACAAATCGTTACCTGTATCTCTGTGATGTTTTAATTACAAAGTGCTGTCTGTTGTCTTTAGTGTAAAGCAAAATGTACTCACTACTATCTACATGTGTCACAAATACAAATTCAATGTACCTAATGAATAAAATGTATTTTAATGCTTGAATTCTTGCATAAAATTAGCAGAACTAATTGAAAGTATAAAGTTTTAAGTGCTCTTCTAAAAGGTTTCTATCCTTCAAAGCTACGTTGATTGAATTAGAATACGCACATGTCGTTAATTTTCAGTAGACACAACGACACAAGTCTGCCTATGTATTTTGACCAGAACAGCCAAACTTGGATTACCATGAGACAAACAGTTTTGGTATTATAAAGATAGAACCGTTATTTGAGTGGAACAAGTATGCAAATTCTCAAGTTTTTCCATAAAACTTGATTTCCGAATTTGTTTTTAGAGTAAAGTACTTTAAGTACTATTAAGCAAAGTTTTGTTTGCATTGTTGAAAATTAGGGACAATTTCTGTAGCGATTATGTATAAGTAGGGCATGAACAAAGAACAGGACATCAAAGTGTAAAATTTACTCGGTAAGTTTTTACATCTGTCAAAATCGGGTATTTTTTCATGTCGTTAGAAATAGAAATGTGATTAAATACTGAAGGTTATCTAAATATAAAGTAATTATGCACATAAATCCCAATATCTGCAATAACAATCAAGAATTTGCATAAAAATACTTATCCGAAGTGCATTGATGTTGGAAAATATTTTTTGAGACAAGAATGAATTTTATATGGGTTTACATTCTGCATTGTTAAAGTTTTCGTGGTCTTTCAAAGTATAAGTATGTAAATAGTAGAGAAATCTACAAGAATGCAGCAAATATCTTTCGACAGGAAAAGGCAGGTTGTTATTCCTGTAGGTTAGGATATACCCATGTAAGTATGAGTGCCTTCTCCTACTCCTTGATGTGGAAATAGGTAGATTTGCAGACAGGAGAGATAAAACATGATTGTTTTCTTTAATTAAATTAAGCTTCTGGGTTGTGCAGTCACCTAAAAGAAGTTTGTATAAATAGAGACGAAGGAACTTGAGTTGTTACATAAACATAGTTGTGAGTAAACTCGATTTTCCATCAGAATAAAGTACAACAAAGTGTAAAATGTAGGTAGTTCTTTGTATATACATTGTCGTTAGTACATACTACTGTAAACTCGGACTTTGGTTTAGTTTGGTTTTCGTCGAACTGATTTCATCTTTCAATTCAAACGGAGTTTGTGCTAAAGAAATGATGTGACTGTTGTTTGAAGCCAGGGCAGGAGAAACGGCCGAATGCGAAAGGAATTCAATTCGCAACTGAAATCGTTCTACATAGGATGAAAACTAGTGCAACTACCAAAGAACTGACATGACAAGTTGCTTTGCTAAGCTAAGCCCGACACAACTTTTTAGTCTATTTTACTTCAGTCAGTTTTACTTTCTCTCAGTTTACATTATTATCATCCTCCGCATACGAAACACGTTAGAAAGGCATTGTGTGTAGGTATAGTCAGGCACTGACATCCTGGATATGATATTGCCTACGGAAACTTAGTTACTCCTGTTCACTACATATAAATTGAAAAAGTGGACTATTACCCTCAGTTTGCTAAAAGATCTCTAACTTGATACAACACTCTTTTCTCTCAGTTCCGTTTCCACTAACAAAACTTGTACTCTACTTGCCCTGATCTGACCCTCCCAAAACTTCACTTACAGTTCCTGACATACACTTTGTCAATATACTACACATTTCCTCTTCAGTTCCAAGTTACCCTGTTGCTTCACCATTCACTCCAGTTCTCCCAAAGAGTTAACAGGTTGTACTTTAACTCTTATTTTATTACAAATTGCAACCGATTTCTCAAATTGTATTTCCATGTTCTCATTCTCACAAATCAACCACTAAAAGCAATGATAATTTATTTACTCTCTTCACAAACTCAACTGACATCAACTCATTGCTTATTCATCACTATATATAATACATACTTATCGAAATGCTATTACCTCCAATAATATTGCACCCACTTGAGAACTACTTATGCAAATATTCAAATATTGCATCCAGATCATCAGATCTTACCATGAAATCAACCACAATATTGTGTTGAACCAAATATTTTGTATTGCAGTTCTGATAATAACTTCAAATCGAAATCTTCAATTAGGTTAGCAATTTCCTATAAATACTAAAAGTAAGATCCAATTTCAGACATAAACCTCTTGGCAGTTAAGTGATGATACTACTGGGTTCCAAAAATGGATAGTATTGAAGTGACTCCACAAAACACAGTTTGTGCTAACGAAACAGAGGACATTAGTGATCAATTACTAATTAATTCTACCATGGATTTCATTGCACTACTGCATAAAAATTGTCATAATCAATCCTTAGCAAAAGAGCCGGGACTAAACTCAAGTGAATTGGACGATTACAACTTTATTCCTCATCACAAACGACCGGAGACTTATATTGTACCCGTGTTATTTGCAATCATATTCATTGTCGGAATTTTAGGCAATGGCACGCTTATACGGATTTTCATCAAATACAGAACCATGAGAAATGTTCCCAATATGTAAGTATCTCTTCTCAATATTATTTCTTTAAGTAGACAAGTCAAGATCATTTCTCAACGAATCTGGCCCTGAATAAAGAAAACTACCTTTTGAAAAATTGTCTAAATTTTGTTAGTCTTTGAGAATTTTTTCATTTCCTGGCATTCCTTAATCTTGTTACGATCAAAAATTGGCTCTATTAGACATCAAACATCTTTGAGAATTTACTGATCGAAAACCTTAATGCTACTCTTGTACCATTTACTCTACTCTGAAGTAAAAGTCTAGTAGTTTATGGAGAATGATTTTACACCATGTTAAATGAAGAAAATACAAAATATTTATTTTATGTCTATCATAATCAGATTCTTCTTCTTTTTGATATGTTCAAAGTGTGTAGTATTGCATTTTCTTGTGGCAATGATGATTGTCGTAGCATTTGGATATTGAAATGAGATATTTGTTTAACGAAGGTACATCATCTCGCTGGCTGTCGGAGATTTACTTGTCATCCTCTTCTGTGTTCCATTCACGTCGACTGTGTACACTGTGGAATCGTGGCCGTACGGAACGGTGGTTTGCAAATTCTCTGAGTATACTAAAGATGTGTCTATTGGAGTTTCCGTATTTACTCTTACGGCATTATCAGCCGATCGCTACATAGCCATTTCCGATCCTATGCGCAAATTATCGGGGCGAAGAGCTACTCGAATTAATCTCCTGACCATAATAGGTAAGCTAATTAATGCAACCACTTCCAGTCTCCCTCTAATGCTTCATCATTTATAAGTCGAAATTAATTCCGGTATAAGTATTACATTTGACTTGTTCGATTCAACCAAAATTCAATTTGCTTCACGTTTACATTTTAGCAACGTACATTCCTAAATCGGATTACGCGCAGTTTCCATTTCAATATTATTACGATTCCCCGAATAGTGCATGAATTGATGAGATTTGAGTTCCTATTTAGGGATTTGGCTCTTGTCTCTTCTGATTGCTCTTCCTTCGGGACTGTTTTCCTTCGTGCATGTGATAGAGGGTCCTAGGATTCACCTCAAGATCTGCTACCCTTTCCCACAAGAATTTGGAGAGTGGTATCCGCAGGTTAGTCAATAACATCGCTTTTTATTGTCATGTTTTATACAGAAAAAACTCCCAAGAAATCAATTTTCGGTAAATAATTTGCATTTTCAAAAGAAGTTACTGATGAATTATATGTTGACATTTAGACAATCATTCTTTTCAAGTTTTTGGCTTACTATGCCGTACCTCTGGTCTTCATTGCCACATTTCATATTATAATGGCACATCATTTGCTACTCTCTACGAAAAATATGCCGGGTGAGATTCAGGGACAAGCTAAGGCTATACAAGCAAGGAAAAAGGTTTATTCTTTAAACATAATCTAACATCCTGATTTTAAGGCACCAATTAAGTACCACACACTTATTACTTCTGCGGACTACGACAGAAACATTTGAGATTTACACATACGTTGTAGTCCTGTTAAAACGGATTAAGGGTTGAATAGGGCATTTTTTTCCTACATAGGACGAATAAATAGTATGACCTGTGAAGGGTCTACAAAGGTCAGTTTTTTGTGGGTCTCATGACGCAAACCTGTGAATAACTTGTGTTCCATAAGTGCTGGAGATGCCAAACCTATTCCTATCAATTTGTCTTTACCTCAATGTATATATGAAAGCCTATTGGTCAATTTCCCATTATCCCTCTTTGTGGAACTCTCCCAAGTTCGAATGTTGGCCCAAGTTACTCAGATTACATGAAATGTTCTTCAGATCCCTAAAATCATTGCATAAATCTTTTGTGTCAATTGATTGGGTGATTTGGTTTTAAAAAAATTTAAACATGCATTACTATAAGCATATGTACTAAAATGGTACATGGACGTTTATGGATTTTTATAAGTCAATCGACACAAAAGATTTATGCAGTGATGATGATTAGGAACGAGACAACACTTTGTGTAATTATGAGTCACTTGGGTAAACATTCGAATTGGGAATTACGTCCCCTGTTCAGACCTCCACAGGTCATACTATTCGTTCCAGGGAAAAATGGTTATTCAAACCTTAATCCGCATTAACAGGACTACAGCATATGTAAATCTAAAATTTTTCTGTCGTAGTTTGCTCCTTAGAAGGAGAGGAAGAACCTGCTAAGCAAATAAATTAAATTAACTTTTCAGGTAGCAAAAATGGTTCTCGCCTTTGTAGTGATATTTGCAGTGTGTTTCTTCCCATCCCACGTTTTCTTCTTGTGGTTTTACTTTTACCCGGAAGCTGAATACAATTTCAATGGATATTGGAACGCTTTGCGAATCATTGGGTTCTGTTTAGGATTTATCAATTCGTGCATCAACCCGATAACTTTGTACTGTGTCAGTGCAACATTCCGAAAAGTAATGACGATCAAGTTGATTTAAATCTAATTCGATGTAAAATAGAGATTTATATGATGCCCTAATAAATTGCAGCATTTCAACCAGCATTTATTCTGCTGCTGTCTACCCGTAAATCATCGCCACGGAACTCATCACAGTCGAGGATTGAGGCTACTCTGCTCCAGTTGTCTGCTGAAGAATTCCGCTTACTCAGAAGGACATCGCCAGCCTCTGCACTCACATTCTGGCATTGGAACAGGAACAATTTCTGGGATGAAAAGTAAATCTACATGGGATTGCCCGTCAGTTACCTCACACCACCAAATAATGACGGTGAGCCCCAGCCAAAATGCAGCCTGTGGACTTACGACCAATAAACCGGTGTCTATGCAGAGGGCTAATTCTCCAGTGGCGGAATTAAAGTCTTCTCTGGAGGAATCATTACCCAATCCTAGTAGTGGTAATGGGAGTAGTTTTCCTATGATCCACGTTCAACACAGTGCCAGCGTGCACTCCACTTCTCCCTCAGATATTATGACGACGTCCTTCTCCAGGAAATATCCTCAATCCGTAGAGCCTGAAATCAACACCACTAGAAATGCCAATTCATCTGTTCCTGACTTTCAACATAAATCTAATAGCACGAAACGGGGAAATTCTAAACCTAGTTATCCGTGTCATGATGACACTATCTGTGTGTTGGATGACAACTGAATAGTGACAGTAAGGATAGGACTCTAGTTTTATTATCATATGTGTATCTCTTGTAAATTCCACAAAATCAAATATTTATCTCTGTCTCTTATCGATTTCTCATCCTATTCTCTCCCGCGAATTATTGTATTGCACTACCATTGAGAATCAAGCAATAAATTGTAATTTGCGAAATTCTCTAGCAATTCTAAACTTCCCATGAATTTTTATTAAACAGTTACTCCACATTCTGCACTAGATCTTGTCTTTGATGTACAGTTATTCATACTGTTATTATGCACTCTGCTAAGATATTAGATTATATGCACCACAGAAATATGTAACCTATTTCTTCCTCGCTGAAATATCTGTAACATGAGTTGAAGGAATACTATTTCAGCTATTTTTACTTGGACTCCTAAATATTTTAGTGTAATGCAAAATAGTGTACTTATAGAGATATAAAATCCAAAGAGGTTATCATTTCATTTGATTTTATATGATATTGTGATGTCAGTACCAAAACGACTACATATTTACACACGTAAGAATTTTCAGAGGTATTCCTGGATTTCATAGCTCATCTAGTGCAAAATTTAATTTTAACCGATTGCAAAAAGTAAAAGTAATCAGGAAATGAATTTTCAGTTACATTTCCAGGTACCTATTATTCAAACCAAAGAAACTTTTCCTGAAAATTTCCCCCATTTGTTGATGAGATAGTTCGTCCTGTTTATTTCAACTCCATAATGACTAAGTCCTTTAAACATACACATCCCACAATCCCACGTAAGCCTTGTTTTAACTTTCTTGGCAAATAAACGGTTTAAACTTTAAATAAATACTTAAAATTGCAGGTGAGTTGTATAGAAGATCCCCTGGGTATTTAACATATTTACTTTCTCCTTTGGTGTTTATACGATGATATCTGTCACAATCTACTACAAAGTAAAGTGTGCAGGAGCAGCAGATATAAAAATCTATATTAGGCTGACAATAAACCAAAGTAAATAGAAACTCACCATTATTAACATAAAACAGGCCCCAGGCATGCATATTTGCAATCTACTAGACTAGAAATAGTTTTCCCACTGCTACTTTGATACCTTTGGATTACGTGTGAACATCTTTTTCAAGTAAATAAAATCTGTCGTAATTAAATGCTCGTAAACAGTTCAAGATGTTCTTAATTAAGCGTGGGTGGTAAATACTTAAATGTTTGTAGTGGTTATTATGACCTTTTCTGCCATCCAACCAAATTGAGTGCATGGTTAGATGTGAAAACAAATGATTACTTTTATTGACTTGGCATGTCGCATTATGAATTTACAAGGATTGAATTGAATGGGATACATTACAAGATTTTCAGTTTCTGCTCTAGGAGTACTCATGTCATATTATGAGTTGATGCTCTCTCTCATGCTGATTTAAGTACATTGCAATAAATAAGAGCACTACATAGCATTTAGTTTAATATCTCCACTTTCAAGACCTTTTAAGTTAACGAATTACTCGTGGAGCACTCTAAGTAAGCCATTAGAATTTCTATTGGATGGACAATCCTATGTAGATTGTTAAGATACTCACAATTATTAGTTATGACGGCAGTGGTAATGGTCTAGATTGGATTTGTTTTATGAGTGTTTGCCAACCGAGCCCCAATACTTAATCTCGTTCTCGCAACTAATAATATATACCAGATGTTCCGATGTGGTTTTAAGTACTTTGGAGTTAGAGTGGTGCAATCCTCTTTCACAATGACAATCAGTAGTAATCTCGTTTTGATCGTCAAAGTACGGTGGCACTAACAATGATGTTAACGTGAAAAGCTTGCGGTCTGCGGAGGAGGAGATAACCTAACCAGACCCAGATATGCTGATTTTATGGCGAATACGATGTGAAAGGGGAAATAGCAAAACCGATAAAATAACCGCACATTACGGCTACTAAATTCTCACTGATTTACAGTGCTTACTATATAGCACTCGGTGCCATTAATGACAATGACTCAAATGCTTTCATTCATCCACTAACATCACTTATGTCTACACCTACGCATAATGGACTACATTATACGTACTTTAATCAACTTCTTACATAATAATTTATATAATTAATCCATTAATTTTACCGAAAATGCGAAAGTGGATGTGCAAAATTCCCAGAATCAATAACATCACATGCTAATTTTTAACTGTAGTTACATTTATCACTAATAAAATCTAATTTTGTTGATTTTGTTTATTTTATCAGTATCTATAATCGAAAAGCTTGAAAAGTAGACTAACTGCATTGGGAAGTAATTAAACTGTACCTGTCTCATTTTACTGTGTAGAAAAATAATTCTAGGAATTATAATTTATGAACAGTGATATTCTGATATTAATTTGCGTTCATTGTAGATATTGTGTTGTTTCGAAATTGCTAACACGTATAATACTATTAATGACACAAAGAACGCAATTACATTGACGATGGAGATAATAGAGACTTCGTTTGCTTAACTGTCTCACAGTTGCACTTATGGCTTAAGTGTAGTCATAATAGGTAGCGAATGCACTTTCTTTTT
>JABASH010003808.1:0-15524 GCA_019776445.1 Tomocerus maximus | reverse complement strand
GTGCGTAAGCATGAATAGCGAGTTGTGTGTTCTGCAATAAATAAAAGTAAAACAAAGAATTGCGCATGAAGTCTGCAGATGAATTGATGAGTTCCAGTTCAGTTTCATTTGATCTTGAGTGTAAGTTTTGGCCACAGACAGACAGCTAGACTATGTAAAGCAGATCAGGAGAGATCCCACGTGGAGGTTAATAAACGAAGGGAATGAAAACATTTTATCACCTGTCATTCCGCATCCTTCCGAAAATCCTTTCATTCACGTCGATTTATTACTCATTCACTCACTCATTCAACTCGTTCCCTGCACTGCACATCCCAATCCCAACACAGCTAGATTCCTTTTGCTAATACAATGCATCCATATGTCCATACTTATTTCGGATGCATCTATCCTACCCTTCCCTGAATGAATAATTAGCGTCGCTTCATAAGTAATATCTTCACGTATACAGACAAATGTATCATGGCATGGATTGCTGTGCAAATAAATAACTGAATAGATACGTTACTTAAATGTTTTAATGGTGTAAGGCGGATGGATCTGCTCTGTCTGTGTCATTTCGTACTTTGCAACGTGTCAACTCAAACAAAAACAGCAATTAATAATTATTATACTGAAATACGCGTCTAAATCAGATCAAATATTTATTCCCCACACCCTAAGCTGTGTCTATCTGCATTGTATTCGATTAAAGATATAGGCACACTGGATCATGAAATTAGAATAATGTTTTATAGCTCGTTTATCCGGCTCTGCTAATTAAACTCCGAATCTGCACTTTACTCTCTACTGATTTGCAGCCCAGTATTTTGTTTGCACTGTAATCAAATAGAACAAAAGATTTTTTGCTGCCTCTGTTAGCAATTATCGTGACATCATTCCACTTTGAAACATTTTCTGACATCGCACAGTGTTCTACATGCTGACAACACTAAGTTCGCAATTAAATGAGTTGTATCAAGAGAAGTCAGCTAGAATCAAATTCCTTCATGTTCGTAGTGATATTTAGCTTGACAATTGGATTGGGATTGTTAAATGGTTAGCAGATGATTTAGCAAAGACAACTCATCCTTTTGCAACTACATATCGTTCTATTTTTAGCACACATTCTTTGCTATAGACATTTATCCTATGCACCTACTTTATGCTAGTTTCCTGGATATACTTGCGTGTAATCTCAGACAGGTTGGTACCTAGCAGTGCATTATAAGAAAATCGTCACATTAACCAAACAGCACATTAAAAACTGTATTTAAATGGGGATGAATGTGCGTGGATTCCATATAGAGTTAACGACTTGGTAAGTACCTATGTATGTGTGAGGGGAAGAAAGATGAAGAACACAATCGAATGCTTTGACCAAAAATTCTTTGACTCTCTTCTTCTGTGGTTCGCTTCGCTTTGGCTACGGTTTCATTTGGCTGTGTGCTTTGGTTTGGTTTCGCAATGCAGGCAAATTAACTGATCGTTAGAGAAGATTCGATCTCGTCTACACTTACAAACTACAGATAGGTACATACACGTAACAAATAGCTAACTGCCTCTTTTGGTTTCCTTTGTGCCGTGGCATTCTTCGAGCCGAAAGCTTAATTTTGTTTGGTTGTCTCTTTATGTGGTTTACTTGTTGGCTCTAATTGGATTGCCATTCACCAGAACTACAAACGAGTTATTAACAATCAACAACATGTGATAAGACCAAATCTCTTGTCCATATCGATTACACAGCTTCTGCTGGCCAGTTGATGTAAGCACCCAAATTTAAGATTGACAAACAGTTCTAATATTATACCCCAGCCAAATCAAGAAAACAAATCATTCGCAAATATAGCTCTGTGCAGTAATAAGTAAGCTCTGTGTAGTAATAAGTATGTGCAAATGTTTTGATAAGGTGAACAGATTAATGCATTTTAAACTCATTCATGACAGAAATCAAAGAGGCAATAATGAGATGTTTATAGCTATTTACCTACATTAATGAGTGAGAGTACGTAGACTGCAAACATTGGAGGCTAATAGGCAGTTATAGCAGGTGTGTCACTGACAGTCATTGTGTCAGCATTGCAAACCTATCTTGAGCCTTTCGTCTAGGCGGTAAACATGTTTGAGTTCTGATGATCTGATTATTATATTAGAGATAATAATGATAATATCCAGCAGGTACATGTGCAATGAACTTCTTACGCCCTTAGCAGCATGCTTGCTGTTCGCAAATCAATATTTAACTCACCATTGATTGATACCTATATGATTGACACTACCTAGGTCACTTGAACATTCTGCAAAACGGTACCATTTAGTTAAGGAGTAGAAATTTGAAAATGGCAAGGCATTGGAGGAAAAATGCCTTTCTTGTGGTTCCTACTTGTATTTAATTATAATATGTCAGTTGATGCAGTAGCCTATCTGCCCTATTTCCACCTGCTAAAATAACATACTCACCCAACATCAATACCATATGCGCATATAATGATCATGTTATTATAGAAATAATATTATGTGTCATGATATGACCATAGCATTACGAGTGTTTGATCGATAACAACAATTTTGTACTAAATGTCCATTCACTAGTGCATTCAGGTCGCTGCATTACCATACATTTGTTGAATATTACTTATTCTTTACCTTTTTTGGCTTTCTTACTCATGAATGAGTAGTAGATTAGGTTGGCTTGTGGCTATAAAGATCACGGATTTTATCGTGTACCAATAGATATACATTGCACATCTGTATGTATGCTTTTGTATAGGAAAGACAGATAATTACCGAGCTGGTTATACAATACTATAGAAGTCACAAAATGTGCAGAGGGCTGTAGTGTCTACTAGTATTACGAGCACTCCTTGTTAAGAGTGTGTTATGCAAATCTATCAGGCATGTATGATGTTTTGTACTTTAGTGAATGCGTGATTTGTTGTCAGAAATACCTCTACTGCTGCAGTAGTATGTAGTGCTGTGGTCCTACATTTGTCTATCCCTGTGAACACACCCATCGCATTACATCACAACCTACGTAGTCTTCACTACTTATACATATCACAAATCAAACTCTGCAAATAATATTCGTAAAAGGTTGAAGGTATGTTTGTGCGTAGCCGCAACGTGCGTGTGTGTACGTAGTAAATGGATACATTTAGATGTACTCTTGCCAATGTCCAATTAATCAGATAATAAGCTATTTGATCTTCGCATTCAGTAGCCATGTACTTTGCATTGGTCTCAATACCACGTTGGGTTTCACGCATTGATTTAATATGCGCAATGAATAATACATTTTGATGAACATGAGTTCGCATAAAAACCCACAAGTAACGTCATTTTTTATGTGCATAATAAATATCCATTTCCGTATGATTTGCATGGCTGACTGACTGACACTAGCCAAGCTGCTCGTGAGTTGGAAATAAATAAACATTGATACCTACCTAGACATATACCTACCGATATTTACATAGCTTGTTTGTTCATTTCTCTGGGTGGGTATCGCAACAAACACGATTTACAGAAAATTATTGCAGAAGGAATAGGAAGTTGTAACTCGTTAGTACATCATTCATTTACATTTCAACGATAGATGCACATTCGCTCGTAATTTTTTATGTTCAATTGTAATCTACCTACAATATTTATCCAGAACTATTGCGAGATATAAATAATTTTCATGTTCTTTAAACTAGGGCTTCAAACGAAGCTATCAAAATGCCTAAGTACTTTATGATTACTACCATTAGCATAAAATGATTTAACTAATGCAGTTTGTAGCGTATATATTTGCGCATAATTGGCAAGTAGTTTTATTAACACTGAGACTACTATTGCCAAATGATTTGAAACTAATCTTTAATTGAACTCAGGGATATCACTGTCTGCTTGCAGCTATAGTCCATGGCAATTGATAGTCGCCATTTATAGTAGCAATGGCTGCAGCACTTTTATGCAGTGCGCAAAAGAATACCTACGTAAATTGGATTTAATCTTGTAGATTGTGGGTTAGCAACAATACGTCTTAATGAACTTACTAAATAAGTAGCAACAATAGAAAAGTAAATAAGTAATCTCCATAAACCCAAATACTACCAACCAACAGCCCCGCCCTAAAAATACACAAAAGTAACGCACAAGTCTCTGAACTTAAGATATCTAAAGTAGACGTTCTTGCATTTCTTTTCTGCGTATTCTGCCATTCCTCAATTCATTTTTAATCACAAAATCCCAATCAGCCCATAAAAACCGCATTAGTTTATCCAAGGAGAGTAAGTGGAAAGGGAATGTACGCCATTTCTACCATTTAGGAGATTTGGAATCTATTTGTGGAGCAATCGTTCCACTCTACGCAGTAAAGAACTTTAATATTTGCCAAAAGTTCTGATATGAAAAGTCAATTCAGCTACAAATATTTCATGACTTTTGCAAGAATTTGCAATTTCTATCTGAAATGGCATTATAAGTGCCCTCGCTAATCTTTCACTGCCTTTTAAAATACGAATCTGGCTCAACTCAAACTTACGCTTTCAACCTTCGTCATACACCAACCACTCTCCTCGAAACAAAAGGGAAAATGAAGGTACCCAACACTGCATTTACACAAGAACATATTTAACATAGCGTTACGCTGTTTCTTCCACTTGTAACTACTTTTAGGCATTCCTAGCTATGTTCTGGGGATTCATATATTGTATCTGCAGAATATGCGTAAATGTTGTGTACAATTCTGAGCATTTCAGTTGGTGATTAAAATAGTTCGTTATGGATATCATTTCTCTAGCCAAATTGAACTTGAGTCATTTTTTGGACTCTTTTCCAACCCGGAAATCCAGCATAGTACATTAACCATACCTAAATAGTTAATAATAATACACTAATATGAATAAAAATAGTTGACATGAAAAGTAAGACGGAGGCTATTACATTGTTTGGCTTCTGCCTTCTTATCGTAGACAGGTGTATTTGGATTGTGCTTTATTCGGTGCACTAACGCACCGGGTTCTTCGCTTGAACGAATTGCCTTGTCTTAAGAAGGCATTGAATAAGAAATATGTTATTAGCGATATTAGGAATGTTGAGGGGAGTGCCTATAGCATTATGATGATGTAAAAGGGAGTCGGCTAAGCTATGAGATGACATTCTTCTATAATTTAAAACAAAAGAGAAATAATGTGAGCTTAAAAGTATATTAAGCGGGTAGTTTAGTTTCGGTAGATATGGGAGGGAGACATGCCATCGCATAATGTCCTTCTGCTCCCTCAACGGCTGCACACAGTTTCAATCAAATCCAATATTCCGTACAGACATGACAATTCCGGTTCGTTCGTGTCTATCTTTGCACCTGACTACACACACAAGTCTGCCATTTAAGCCTCTACTTATGCACAAGAGTTGGGTCTCGAAGATATTAAGACGGAAGGTAAGCGAAACAAAACACCGGCTCTCTCTTCTCACTCATATTTCTTATAAAAAATGGAAAGAGTCTTTAAGGAACTGACGCTTCTTTCCAGTTATTATGGCTAAGTTTATTAAGGCTTCGCTGAGTAGATGGGATTTATGTATGACATCAGATTCTGACGCTCCACGCTTTCAGCTTGCAATAAACAGGGTTCCCTCCTCTACATATTACTTCGGAATGTATCCCTCAAGGTTTCGAACACTCGGAGTCAGATATTGTCTTACAAAACAAAAATTGACACTAAGAAACCAACATAACTCTGGGATCATATTCAGACGTGCTTTCAAACGGATGCAATATTTAGAAGAATATTTTTTGCCAATATTTCCACTTTCCAAGAATTATGGGAGTGAGGGAATGGAAAAATGACGTGTACAGCTGGAGTGGAAGAAATCGTATAGTAAGTAGATGAGTTTGATGAATATTGAAAAGAGCCATAAGTTAAGCTCAAGCTCGTCAATTCTCCATCCTAATTGAAGTTCCTCAATGCACTGCTGTAGAGTTCTCCATGTATTACTGCACTATTATGGTAAATGAATCTCAAACAGACACTTACACACACTAAATCGCATAGCTAGGCATAAATAAGTAATGCACTGAGATAGTGGCACAGGAGTATATCTCCTCATACCATTATTGACTAAGAAATGAGACTCAGAGGGTCGTCGTCGTATGTGGCTGTATTTTTGGACTTTTATACTCTGGGAGTGCGTATGTGTGGGCTAGACACGTTGCTTATTAATGCAGTGTGTGTGTTTTTGTCTATAAAAATATTTTGAACAGAGAGAAATGTTGCGTTCCCTGTTCAGTTCAGAGTTCAATCATTTAAGGAAGGAGAGTGCACAGCTAAGAGAGTCGTGTGCATAGGAATTGGATGAATCTATGAGTATTTTTAGTGGGAGAGACAAGAGAGTTGACAGGGCAAATGCTAAATAGCCGTGTGTGCTATCTACACACATTATATTACACACATCTCTGGAACCGAGGAATGCTTCACAAACTCTATTTAAGGTGTCAAATAAAGGAAAGAAAGGGTTAACGGGCTTCCTAGGCCAAATAGCTAATGAATGCAGAAGAGTCTCTTACTTTTTTGACTTCCAGCGACGCTTTATGGCACCGATCATTTTGCGGACGGTGAAATACGTTCCTTGCTCTGTTGTGGTTTGCTTTATGCACAACTATGTAGATCTCCCGGGCTATAGACTCACTTTTTACTCCGCTACTTCAGTTCAGTTTGGTGATCAGTTATTTCAAACTCCCTTTTTCTTCTTCACGGATGAACATTCAGCATTTTTTCCTTATTCACCAAAAATCTCGACCGAAAATAGCTCTTGAAATTTCAACTTGAATACATGCTCAAGTATAATGTTTCCCAGAGGCGAAGCAAAGTCTCTCCGAAGACCGTAACTCGTTCTTACTTATCGTGCAGTCGAACCCATAATACTATACTGACTTATACTACACAAGTACTGAACATATATCCACGCGAGTAGGAGAAAAAGAGAAGCTATTGGACACTTGAACTTTTACACTTGAGTCTTTTGGTTTTCTTCCTTCTGTCTCATTGTCTGTAACTGACATAATATTAAACAGTTCACATAGTTTTGCAGACAGTATTAGGAACAACTCTGAAAATAAAGTACAAATAAATAGGAAGCCTATAGCTTAGAGCAGATACACGAGAATCAGAATAAATCCGTCTTTAGAGTTTTTCTCCTTTGAGAAGAGAAGCCTTCTCTATTAGTTTAGTTCCCGTGCACTACATAAAGTCAAGAGTTGAAGTGGAGTTGATGTGATGCGAATCGGATTGCAGTTGAGTTCGGTTACAAAGATGCTACTAGTTTGAAGTAGTGCAAGGTATTTATAACAGTCGTAATAGGAAAGTAATGTAATCTGTGTATAGTCCTAGGGATTTGTTCCGCAGCACTCGAGTATTGACTTTGTAACAGAAGAAAGGTTCGACTTGACATATCCCTACCAAATGCACAGTTTCATTGTTTTCCGTTTCTATTTCACTCAGAGTTCGTGTCACATTAAAAGTCTCTCGAGTCTTCCTTTCCGCTCTACTTTTTGGTAAAACAGGAAAAACTGGGCGAATCGCGAGGATTCAAAGTAAAAGATAGGTAAACACGCGTAATTTTACTCTTTGTTTTCAGGCGAGTGAGGAGTAGCCTCCAGTTTTCAAGTTAAACGTGAAAAAGGTGATTTTGCCTCAGCCAGAAAGTGTGGAGAAAAAGCGCAGTCGAGTTGGAAGAGGGACGTCTCAGGTCTCGTCGACTCTCAAGCCAAAGTGGAACTGACTGAATTCTCCTCCATCCAATTTGCTTTGCTTGGCTTGCAGTCGCAACTTTTGCACTTGATTGTATCTCTGTCTGTCTAGATTCCACGTAATCTCTATTTACCTCTGTCTGCAGACTCAAACGATACAGCTCGCTATATCGTGAACGTGTTCTTGCATGCAATGCGTTCTAAGGTGAGCTAAAGCCCAAGTAAATACTTCCTTTTGTCTTGACTTTTATGTAAGTTGCAGTCGTCTGTGTCTTTGGCTTCGAGTCCAAATGATCCGATACGCTGCGATGCAAATTGGCAGACAGTCAACGTCAAGTCACAAACTCTGACTTGAGAAAAGTTTAAATGTCAACGGAGTGGAAAGTCAAGAGAGTAACAAGCACAGATCAGAGAACTCCGTCCTTCCACGAGTGATCTTGGTCGTCGTAGGAGTACTTCCACAGATACCCTGCACATCGCGTGTAGGAGGTGCAGCGCAAATAGATCAACTGAGAACAACTCGTCAACTGCAACTTCCATCTTTCATCCCAACTCCTAGTCCTGCATTTCATAAAATATCATCTCATTTGCTCCATGCAGACACAACTTATACAAACTAACACAACAACAACTCAGCCTACTAATTGGCAGGTAATAATAGTAATACGTAGCAGCAGAGCGTTGTACTTTACTCCCGGAATTCCGTCCACTTATACTCATGCAAACTAACTTACAAATTAAGTCATCCCAACTTCTTAGGACATTATACTCAGTGTATGTAGCTATTTTGCTAGGCCAAAAACAATTAATATTAACAGCGCATCTCAGTCCAAACACATAATCATAATCTATTTGTTTTCAAAAAACCAAACGTTCACGCTATCTGTACTTCGCCTAGAATTCTTGGCTCGAGAATCTCTGTGGCTCAGTCCCCGTGATATTTGCTTCGTAAGTATTTAATGTTATCAGCCAAGAGAATTCCCATGTCTTGTAATCTCATGTGCTTTATCCCATTCTTCATCTGACTACAGCTAAGCAGGTAGAGAGGAGCTACAATGGAGTTGTCAGCGTCTTCTGTAATGCTGCGTGTGTGTGTCTGCAGATAGCAACAAATGCCTGAAACAACCAACGAACCAACCCACTCAGGCCATTTAATGCATCTGCCTTATTCTAGCTCCTCTCTTAGAGTCCCTCGATAAAAGCTGTTTTTCTTTCTACAAAATCTGGCAACTAAATAGCATGATGTGCACTCATGTTCCCTTATCTATCTAAATACTAAGAACTGTAATAAAACATTGCATTATCACTCTCGAGTGCGACAATAATAAACTTTTATTCAAAACAGGATGATTTTTTATTACATAATTGTTCTTTTCCTACGTATAAAATGGATAATGAAATCACAAACTCTGTGGAAGATATTATTCGATATAGCTACTTCAGAGTTTGTAATTGTATTCTGATGCGGTCGTAAAATGCAAATCGCAGTTAAATTATACGAGCGATAGTTTTAAAACTAAACTTTGCTTCATTTCCATTGTAATGACTGCTTTCTTAATTTATCGCAATTGTCAACCAGGTCAATAGTACAATCAATATATAGAACACAGTAATAATATATAGAGTACAATTATATACAATACTATTGTCTAACTATAGATACGGAATTAGTAATTCTGCCTGGAGAGCTTTATCTTTATAGTCGCAACCTTAAAAGTTAATGTCGCTATAAGTTAGAAAATTGTATCGAGTTGTCAGTTTGAATTCCCATTTTATTGCTACAGACCAAGTTCATGTAAATATACCAGCGGACTATTATTAGTTGACGACTTGACGATGACATCAGAAGTAGTTAAGCCACTCTTTAAGTTGAGATAATCTGGAGATTGCAGACGTGGGATCCAACTCAAATACAGAATAGTATTTACTTTCTACATCCTCACATACTTAGAAAGGCAAAGGACAGGTTGACAACAATGGCAACGTGAAGAATGTTGCCACTGTGTCATCAACTGCACTTTGTATTTATGGATTTATGTACATGCACTAAAATGCTCTTTATTTTTGGGTAGTATCCAGTTTTAGATTCAGACAAGCAAAAGTCAACAAATAGCTGTGAGTATGAATATAAATAAACAGCGAGTCAATGACAAGGAGTTCATTAGTGTTTATTTTACAGCTCCTTGTACATACTGGCTAATTTACATAATTCTCCATTTAGGATTATCACGACTGTACATGATGTCATAATATTTCCTTATCAAAATTAAAATCAAGTCCTAAGGTTATCTCCAACTCCTTCTTCGGGCAGGTTAACTAAGTGGTTAATATTCGACAAGTAGTTAAAATACAATTAAGCTCTATGGACCTATGACGTAAATTACCAATATAGAAACATCACTCTTAAGATAACGTGTTTGCACAGATCTAAAGAACAAGCAGCACAGCATAGCAGTGGCATATCCTTGCAGGCTCTAAATAACAATAACGATGCAATAAAAGTATGGTAATAGAAATCTTACCGAATTGGCTGAAAAGAATGTCACGTCGCACATGATGATGGTCAAGTCATGTACATAGTGATTGACACTGAATTGCTAACTGGCAGTAACTGCCAAGAAACACGCTAAAACTCTGTTTTTATTTCTCGCGTTTTGTTTACGTAGATGCTAAGTAATGGAAATTGTCTCTGAAACTTTCAATGTCATTCGACGTTCTGTTTTACGACTATGGAGCTACAAAGACGACTCTCTCGATCTTAGCATTCCACTGAAGATACTCCGAGTGTTATAGTGGAAGAAATAATAAACACAATAATGACTAAGCAAATTGCGATGACACTTGTCAATCAGCAGGAGAACCATGTTCCGATCCAACCTATCCTTACCCTCCACCGTCTAATAACAAACTCCAGAATATCTTACACAGATTCGCTGTCTCTGAGATTCTCCTTTGACAAGGAATTCATTTCTTCACAGCTTGGCTAAAGACAAACAATGTAGTACATAGTCTATCCTGGGAGGATCAGAAACATTTATTTTAGACGTCTTTAGATTTGGATTGGTCCGTCAGAACGGACAGTCCACTTATTTTAGGATCACCAAACTTATTACACATTGCAATGTCATGTAAATTGAAAAAGTGTCTCCAAATCAAGGGTTAGAATCTGAGTTGTGTCTAATTCAGAATTGTTTTCGCTTTTATTACGTGCCTTTAGCATCAGATGAGTATCTCCACTCCTTTCCTTCCGCTATTGTTTTGTGAAGAATTCCTCTTTGGTGAATCTGATAAGTACCTTCACATTCTCATCCTGCACTGGAACCTTGTGCCGTCATGTGAGGTCTGTCTCTCTCCTGGTTTGGACAACCGGACCAAAATTCCTTCTCTTGCAACGCCACGTCTCATGAATATCTTGAGTGTCTTGCCAAAACTAATGAAAGTGCAGAAATTGTAAGGAGTAGGCGAAAACTGGAGAAAGTTTGCAAAAATGGGCTTTCTCTTTGTGTTTTGCAATCTAATTTCACTCTCACTGTCACATTTTCCCATAAAGTTGTGAACTATTTAGTATTTGTGAAGGGAGAGAGACTGGGTTGACTGGTTGACAGTCTCCGTCGGATCCGATCTCACACCGAGTCCCTTTTGTATTGTTGTATGTGAGAGAGTTGGGGAAGGGCAGGCGAGTGTGAGTGAGTCATTGTTGTGAGATTTTATAGTTTCCCATTGTGAAGAGAGATCCCCGGGTATAAAATGAAAGCGGATTTGGTTTATGGACTTTTATAGGAGAGGAAAGTGTAGAGTTCGGGTTGAAAGTACAATTCACAGGAAAGGATTCTCGGGATTTCAGTTGCTTCGGGAGAACGGAGAGGAGCAGGTGCTCAAATGCAGTTCTGGACTGCACCGAATTGCAGCGAGCGTGATCCAAGTGTGACAAAGTCCAACGGGAAACTGAACCCGAATTCGGAGAGAGAGAGTCGGTGAGAAAGAAAGGGAGACTTTTATGTTTTCCTTTCCACGTTGCTTTTCCCTCTGCCTGCAACTTCCAGTCAATGTTGCTTATGCAATGGTTGGAGAGAAACTGAACGAGTATTAGTGAGCGACTGAGCTGAGAAGAGTCTGAACAACTCGTTCGGAGAGAGCATATACATAGAGATATACTTCAGACATCCTCCTACTGCCACTATATGCATTTCATCTTTGCTATTAAATCCAGAGAGCAAATGGTGGAATATGTTCTGTTTATATTCCATTTCCACTGCCTCTCGCTATACTGCTGTGGTTCCCTTGTCTTGTCTTCCTATAAGGAAACTATTCTACGTGCTTAGAATGTGCACTATTTACTATACTCTTCTGTATATATTATAACTGTGTGTAAAAGGAGTTGTGTTTAGTGCATTTGGGGATAAAGAGGGTTGCAGTTTATAGTAAAGTGTGCTTTCTGCTATCTCTCCAACTCCGGACTACTGCTAGGGAGGAAAGCGTAGGAATAATGGAACCGTATACACAACACTATAAGCAAGTCTCCTGCATGTACACAATAGAGTAGTAGGCAGAAGAGGACCCACAAAAAATCCCCCTTCCCTGCCTTATCTTATACTTCCATGCTGGCATTGCATCCAACAGTTTATATTGAGTATATTTCGGTTTTAAGTGTATTGCAGTATCCTAGTAAAATTGAACCCACTTTCTATCTCTCTCTGCTACTAAGTATATCCACCTTAGCTTACATTGTTCGAGTTGACTGCTGCCAGCCGAACCTCGTCTGGACTCAACTGGAAAACATTGCATTGCATTCTGCACTACGTCAGGGCCTTCCCAATACTTTTCTCCCCACATATACATACATAAATGAATGCACTTAATGCCTTGCCATGCCACTCTCTCCCTAACTCCCTCCTCTGCACCTTCACTAGATACATGCACATACACACCTAAATAACTAGCTATGGCTTTCATTAATTCCATCCATCTACTACTCTTCCCCAGTTGGGGGAGCTCTTTCACTCTAAATACTTACTCTCCACCACACATACACACACACAACAAGACAAAACAGAAAACATCCAAAAAATGGTACTATGTTGTTGGTTTCACAAATTAGATTGCAGAGAGTGATAATTAGTAAACGAACAAGTACAGACTTTGTGCCTATAATTACCTAAAACATTTACAAGAAAACTTAATACTTGCGAGCGACTTGCGGTATGCCAAGTCTATCTACTATCTACGCGTATTAGCCACAAATCGAACTCTTCTTCACAACTCACAAAGGACCGTAAACAGAAAAGGGATTTAAAAATCCGAGTTTTATGCATTGTACACTGTTTAGCTACTTGTGTTACTAATAATTTCATGCATCACCCAAAGTAGAATAAAATCGTAAATATTCTGTAACACAATCTGCATGTCTTGTGGAGCTTGGCTTGAATGTTAACGATGGAATCGATGAATTTAGTACCTGCCTCCTGGAATATTGCATAATCTCTATATTCATAGCTGCATGCTCATTTCTGGGCACATGATGACTGTGGAGGGGACGTGTAGCATAGCAGAGCCAAGTGAACGATAAGAGTAATGTTGATGTGAGGAGAAGAATGAGTGGACTTGAATTGCATAATAATACAGAGCAGGGCGACTACGACTGCGGAACCAATTTGATTCTTTATCTCGGACAATGTAATGCGTATAGCTTAGCTTCGGGACAAATTCTTATAAATAGCTCTGCCTCAACTAATACTCGGGTATTAACTATTCTATTGCTTCTCTGAGTGATGAGATGAGCTCTGCTTTGCTATTACTTATATCTATCTAAATTACTACGCACTGATATAATTGCTTATTTGCTCTAAAGCTATATAAAAGGTAGTGCACATAGCCCTCACTCAGCATTACTCACACTCGTTACGTGGACATGTACACAAAAGTATATAAATTACAGTTGTACCGGACAGACAAACTTTTACTCATGCATTTGATTCTTTAAAGCAGCTAGCATTCGTTTTATGCATTACAATGCAACGCATTACCTTTTTCTCCGTCCAATCCACCCTCGCTTGCCTCGCCTTCCTTTGCCTTACTCACTAGGCACAACTACTGCAGCCAACGAAACCCAACTTTCGTCTTCTGTCTAAATCATTTTATTTTGTGTGAAGTATATTTCATGGGGAACTTAATATACTTGCACACTCAATAGAATGCAATCAGATCCGACTTGCAGTTGCAGTGAAATGTTAGGCTCAGGACTGCTAAGCATGCAATTAGTTTGCCTCCACCTTTCCTGCTTAAATGTAGGAACTGCATGAAACAGATGAAACACAATTTTTACATCTCGAATCCTTAATCTTGGATAATATATTTCATCCGTTTTAATAGTTCAACTGCAAGATATCGCTACTTAATATACTTGACGATGCCTTGGACTTGTTTAATGACTAAGAAAGTAAATCTCTCAGCTCACTAAGCCTTCTGGACAAAATTAATGAATGCAGTTTGATTTGTAGGAACCCTTACCACAATAGACACAACTACACAATTGAACCTTTCAATGCACACAATTCTGTTCTGATATGGATTATTGAGTGCACAAAAGTCAGAAACTTTTAGTTTCGGGTAGAATTGTGTAGAGAAATTTAAATTAGGCTCTACGATATATTATTTGTAATCTCATATATGATGCAGAGTTGAAGGCAACAAGCTCTGTAAGAGAACAAGGCATTAGTATTAGAATGACAGACAGATAGACTCACACATACAATACGCATTGTGTGACTTGGTCTGATTGTCAAATTGTCAGAACCTGGTTCTGGTCTGTTTCTTTCCTTTGTGAGTCTGACACGGTAAGCTCCAAGTCAAATTCTTAAAAAATCCAGCCAGGTTAGCTTATTCATTACATTATCTACTCAACGAACTACAACAATGAATTCCCGTCTGGAGATAACAAGCCGAATACACATTTGGAGTAGAAGGGCAACATAAAAATATTTACATCACAGTATTAATATTTTGTAGGAAAGGCCAATGTCCTGTAATCTTGTAATCCTATTTCTCTGGCCGACTCTTTTGTGTATACGAACCTCAGAAAATCTATTTACAGACTACCCATGCCCATAAGTCGCTGAAGGTGTTTGGTCGTCTAACCTCTAAACTCTAAACTAGAGCAGATAGAAATAAGTGGCTACCTTTTTCTAAAGAGAACATTCTTAACTTAAAGTTTGATCTGATTCGTATAAAATCTTTGATATAGTAAATTGTGAATAAAAGCTTGGATTTAGTAAGGAATGTCGATCCAGCCTTAATAGTGAAATAGTGATATTACTCCCAATGAATACAGTTTTCATGTTGATTATCAAAAGAGTATTAACACCCTCATAATAAATAGTGCGTAACTTATGAGAGAATTCGGTTGAAAAGCATAATTTCTATCACCATCTGTAAACGCCACAGTAAAATACTTATTGTAAATAGAGATAAGTCACGATCATTTGACTTGGTAGACTTCATCTCTTTATGTAACTGTAGCAAGGCATACAATAACACTTGTGAGCATACTTCATTAACACCAGTGCGTTTAGCTATACTGCAGATTGATTTATCGACATAAAAAGTGTTTGTTATTCCCAAGCCTAATAAAGTTTATGTGGAGGAAGAAATGGAAGGCACTACCTGCATGGATTGATATGCTGTCCTTAAGAAATAGATATACTGTTTGTAGATGGGATAAGTTGGAGTTTGGAATGGGAATCACAATTAGGACATTAATTCCTGAAAGGAAATAGCGTCACAGTTACTGTTTGTACAGGGCTATTCACCATAACTC
>JABASH010003807.1:0-15528 GCA_019776445.1 Tomocerus maximus | reverse complement strand
TACATCAATAATTTTACTTTTTCTTATACACTAAAAGGCATATATTTCTTAATTGCCAATTAATTAGAAAATCCATTGCATTTCTGGAAATAGTGATTAGACTGTTTTACTGCATATTTATTATCAGTATTAGCATCATCATTATCTTGGACATAAATAAAGCACAGAACGATAAAAGCCATAATTTTCAAAGTACTCGAAGATAAATGGTCAGAATCACTCAGTGAAAAACGAAATAATTTATTTTTAATTAGCAGAATTTCATAATGGGGAGACTATGATCTCAGTTATGTAGGTAGAGAAGTAAAATGAGTAATTCTACACAATTATGTATTGCAAGGAGAGACGGATGAATAGGAATGCTGTTTGAGATGATTGTCTCTGACAGGTCGTCCTTATAATAAAATGGGTATTGCAATTCTATTTGGAGTTATAAATTAAATGATAAATTGCTGGTTAATTTGATTTCACAATAGCTCTGGCATGCCAAATAGCGTTGTATTGTGCTTCGGAAAATAGTGTTATACGTGGACGGGTAATGGTGAGTATTGTCAAATTATATCTAATAAGATTCATTTATTACAAAGGAGACAATGATCATGCACGATGTAATTTAGCCCGTAAGAAATAAAGCACTCAAATTACACGGCTTAGTCAATAAATTACGAGTAAACAAGAAAAGCATAATAAGTCTCTCATGTTGTAAAATTCCGTATTTTTCCATGCAGTTGGGTCAGAAACCCGTAAGCGCCAATTAATTCCCATGCTTTTTGGTCACACCATCTCTGGATGGTAGTAGAGGAGAGGGGAATAGAATGGCCAAAAAAGGTTATAAAAATATGCGTACGATATAATGATAATTGTAATTACGATCAGATGATGTGCGTTTGTTGTTTGTAAAAGAGGAGACGTTTACAGCTGAATTACATAGATTTACAGGTACATTACATGTCCTGTTGCATTTTAAGAGCCGAAGGAAATCATGAATGAATGAAGGATTCTCTGCCTAATTACCATTGTACTTTTGGCTGTAGAATTTGCATTCTAATGGGTACCTACTCTGCTCCTCATCTACTAATTCGAGACATTATTGTCGTGCAGCTAAGGTATAAAATATGCTCAACAGCCTATACAAGCCATAACTTCACCCATCTCATTGTGAGCAAAAGTGTAAAAGTAGGCACATTGCAGGTTCTTTGTCAGTCGTCTTTTGTGAGTGGCCTGACTAATAGAACGTAAAGCAATGTTATCTGTAGATATTATATAATGAGATTTGGCTATCGTGTACCCAAATGTTGTAAGTGTTCATGTAAGTATATGTTGATGTATGGCTAACTGGTAGGTATGTTGTGTAAACTTGGAGGTGCACGTTTTTATCTCTGTAGACTCAAAGAGCTTAAATAAATTGCTGTTAAATTTCAGCATTTCAATAATGAATGCTGAACAAATTATAATTATTGTAGTTCTATTCACTAGGCTCTTGAGAGACAATGGATCAAATCAACTGTGGACTAAACTCTGAATCTCTATCTAATGCCATTGCTAATTCACAAAAACTTCTTTCTATTCTACTACTGAGATTCGCTTGGATTGTGCTAGTTCTTGGCTTACCTTTAACAGTCATTTCTATACTTAAACTACGGCTTGATTACGTTTATTGTGTTCTTTAGCCAAGAGACTCCTGTTCTGCCCAACGTTGCTGATTTGAAAATTATTGTTATTAAACCTGCGTATTATGGCTTAACCGACTCCATATTTTTTGCCAACTCTTTTTGTTTTGTTTAGTCGTATCGTTAGCCTTAGCTTACTTCTCTCGATAATTCGTAGAATTCAGTTACGCAATCCTTACTCTTTAAAATAAATAAATATAATGCATACACTTTATTATAGTTTAGCATGTACGCTTTATCAGTAATTACATATGCATACAATAGGAACAGATAAAAGTACAGCCAGGATGCTTACCAAAAGGAAATTCAAAGGACTTGAAAGTGAAACTGTTATTATTGGCCATCCATACGGAAAATTATGCAATACAAATCTAAACACAACAATAGTTAGCTATAAAGATATGCTACTTCTATCACTATCATTAGTTACTGTCATGCATACGCGATATAAGACTGCATTTTTATGCCAGTGAACTTTACTACCTACTTTAAGTGTAATTCCTGAAGAAACAGGTCCAGCCAAATTGTACTGCAACCCCCTTGCAATTGAAACAATACTAGAATACAGTAACATTCCATCCATTTATGCCAATATCTAAATTGCCGAAATGGAAAGATACTCTTACTGCCAGAAAATTACTTAAACTTGCTTACTTTCTGGGGTTAAATTCATTTTAGTTCATATATTTAAAATTGAGGATTCTGTCTGGGTATTGACTGCTGCCCAATTCGTAGTCATACCTTAGATTGTGTATCATAATTGTTAAAAGATGAAAAAGGTTTGATATTGTGTTTCCAGCAAGATCGGTAGTTTACTAACGAGGAGAGTAATCCCTATTAATCACTCAAGGTAAATTTTAATGATAAAACTGTCAGAAAAACAACAGAATTTGAATTGCAATCATATTTCATAATTATGACAAGATTTTGGATTTTAGAAAACGTTTCTAAAATCTCATTCCCAATTTTTACTTCTCATAGTGTTCTGAACTTCTTGTTAGCCAATAAGAAATGGGCTATTACGTAACTACTAATTCAGAGGAGCTCTGCAAACACGATTCACTTGTTATTTTCATTAATTTGACACATCTCACGTGAAGTACCAAGCTCGAATGAACATCTTAATAAAAATGGTTCATACATTGCAAATTACAAGGAGACTTAACTATATAGTTGGGAAAAGCATCTTCTGCGTTCTGAGTATGTTTACATTCTATAAAAATCTGAAGATTCTCAGCATCGTATAATATTATAGAGTCTCAGTCATACCGGTCACGTACCCATTTTACTTTAAAACTGAATGGACCCCTTGCGTTTTGAGTTTCATTCACTTTGCTAATTGAGCACTCATTCTAAGAATTTCCATCCATTTTAGTAGTACTGAACTGAAAAGAAGGCATCTCGTATTCAATGCATATTAAACACATTATACGTTCCAAAATAAATGTTTACTTCACGGGAATGGGAAAACAACTGTGTTTGCTACAGCAGGAGCAGTTAAGTGGCTACGGGCTGTTATTAGTTGGAGAAATAATATTGCAAGAAAATGTAGGGTTTCATACAATACACAATTGGAACACTGAAAGTGAATGCATATACATGCAGATATCTAATACCATTTTACGAATGAAAAGCTAGAATCACTCATGTTGGTATTGTTTTCGATAATGTACATAGCTGTACCCGATTATAGAGTTTAGGATAGAAATTCACATTTGTTAGTAATTTTCGACAGATCATATAAGCTGCCTAGCATAACCAAGATTTTTTGCATGTGAAAACACAGATATAAAGAAGCATGGAATATGCAGAAAAATAAAGAGATGCAATAACAATAATGTTTTTGCATTCCTGCAATTTGGTAGCTGACTTGACGGAAAAGAATGCGTTCTGTGGAAACTATAAAATAAAACAGGTTTTAAGCAATGTGACATTTCTATGTGAGTAGAACACAAAATACTTTTTGTTATGCAACTGAGGTGTTTCTTATCACAACTTAGCTTTAACTGTGAGCACAATGAATAGAGGTTCGATGTTCAATTTACGTCAAGCAATATGGACTGTGGTCGTACCTAATCAATTGGACATTCACTGTCTATGAATATAAACTCACATTTATGCTGTGGGTAAATGGCCGGGGTAGATACAACAACAATGTTTTCATCCTGAAAATACAGATCGCCACCCTTTGCCCTTGATGCTTGACTTACTTTTATGTGTATCATTTTAATATTGTGGAAGTAGAACTTCCAGTTTGGATATTGTCAATATAAATAGTAGTCTGAGTGTACCGAGTGCATACTTATATAGATATCTCACAAGGTACTTTCATTTCAAAAGAACTTGAGCAATGCAGTTGACAGTTATACCCGCCTATGAAAGTATCCCTGAAATAAAGGAGTGCTATGTTGTGAATGCTTGTAATAATACCTCTATATCAATAAATATTCAGAGAACATGAAAAATCCAACACACATGACTGTGTGCACAAACAAGAGAGGAAGAAGACTAAGGGCAAGTGAAATTGAAAGTTCAAAGTCATTTCTGGATTCAGCCACTCTCAACACTTTATAGCAATAATAAACTTGAACATTCAATCACACACAATGCTATGCATAGTTATAGACTATAAATTACTGATTAAATTCATTTAACTATCCATCTACAGATATCCATATTCCTTTGCATTTCTATATCACTGCAGGGAAAATCAAAAATGCTGCTTAATTCGAGATCGACCAACTGCTGAAACGAAATGTTGTGCTAGGTCACATTTTACAAATGTTTTCATATGCGATTTCCTTTCTTCTCAGCTATGTAGATTGCCATGAGATTTTACTGCACCTGCAAAGAATGGTCACTGATTGCAAACATTAATAATGTTTGTTATCTAGCTATTACTTCTATTTAGGTACAAAAATTTCTTCTCCTCCACCCACAGCAATTGTCGGTTCTCTTTCTTTAACTTTTGTAATCAGAGCCAGGTGAACAAGATGTTTTTCATCACAATTCAGACAATTCATGTAAACGAAGTCAAAAGTCTCAATTAATCTCAATTCACCATATCAGCTGAAGCATCAAAGGTCGAACAATATTCAATCTTAGTTCAACAAATGGAATGGGATGGTGGTTTTCTTAGAAATATGTTTTCAGATGAATAATTTTGAAAAATACATTTCGGTAAACCTTTGGAAAACAATGTCATGAATACATACGTCAAAAATATATTTACAATCTACATGGATAAATCATACTATTATGTAGAAAGTTCAAAAAGTTGAATTTCTCACGAGTTCACTATATGTCCAACAGAGCAAACAAACTGAAGGACCCCAAACAAAGTTAATGCTTGAACGGACTAATTTTGGCTTGACTATTGTACTAGAGAATATTTTGAATTGCTATGCATTTGGTCTAAGAAACAATAAGGAAAAGGAAATCAGTCACCTATGGTATATAGTTATCAGAAAATAGGCATAATTCAAAGCAAATGAATTGATTGGGTATATCTCTGTTTGTCCATTTTAAATGAAATGGTTATGCAAGAATGTAATTCTGCGTTATTGCAGATTAATTGTTACTAATTGAAAGATCTAGCTATGTGTGTAGTTAATGGTTGTGCCGAATTCATTAATCATAGCACAATAGGAGATAGATCAATTAAAAAGAGCTATACAATTTTTATTGACACACATTATTGGTGTAAGTAAAAAATGGTAGCACAATGAAAAATATTTCTATGATGTTTTTGAAATGTTGAGTATGTAGTAGTGAACAGAAAGAGTACAATCAAGGCAGTAAGATTTGAGTGACAGTAGGGCGTGTACATTGTGTATTATGTGTATACGATCAGCATGCAAAGTATCAAGTTTGGCATGTGCTGAGTTTTCGTTTGTGCGAAATTAAAGTTGTAAAATAGTAATTGGTAGTTCAAAGCGGAGAAAAAGTCTTGAAAACAATTGCTGCGTTGCACATTCAATTTTCCAGAGAGTGTTATATGGGCATATGGCATAGATAGGTGTATGTGTCGATCAGAAGTTTGAGTTAGATAATAATAGTGTGCACCAGTGTGTAGATAAAAGATATCAATTCTAGATTTTCATGTTACTGCGTAGATTAGAAGAACATTAGCATTGGATTTCTACTTGCGTTATTTTATTGATCAGCCTCTCACATTGAGTTTGTTTGGAAGGGAGGGTTGTAAATGCATAAACATAATTTATTATCTAAGGACTGCCTTCGCAACACTAACGGCATGACATGACAATACAATTGCTATGATAGCATGCATACCAAAGTTGGTTCAGTCGCACGCTTTGTGAGTTACCCTGCAATTCAAAGGATGTTTTCCAATTCATTTCTTTTGTCGATTCACTGCGGCAGCAATTAGACAAAGAATTACACTTGATTCAATTAATTAGTCTTGCTGCTGTTTGTTGCTCAGCCAAATATTCGACAGGAGCCACAACAAAACCACACTTGATGCTCACTACACACAACAATGAGTACATAAACTTAGACATTAGCCTGAATCAACCTAACCCAAAATAATGTACGCAACTATTAAATACACACTTTAGCGAGTAATATTTTGCATTAGAGAAACACAACAGTGCTCGCCCATTAGTTTTCTCATTTACATTATCTAATAAATTGCCGTTTTGCAGTAAAACTCATGTTTCCATCAATGGAATAACCAAACTGAGTAGAGCCACGATAAAAAATACCTGTTTCTCTTCAAATGTTGCTGACCGTATTACACAAATGAAATAGAATTGCAACCCAATGAACTAATTGCTCACTCCGTAAAAATGTACACCTAGCCACTATTAAACAAAACTACTCTATTAAGCTGTGGATCCTAGAATTCTCCTTTTAATTCCTTTATTAGTGAAACTGATAGCTATATTATAAATTAGAGACCTTGTAAGCATATATGTAGAATATGTAGTGCATTGCCTATAGATGTTTACAACTAGCTTAAATACCACTACTACTTAACTCAGGCAATAACCTACATGTACTACACTAATAAAATGAACAGCTAATCCATGCAATTCATGTAAAGGAAATCATAAAATCATAAAATTTTTATTTCTCGAGGATTCTTCAACTATTGTCTGAAATTACGAAATTAACATGCTAATAATAATATTAAACCAAATAGAGAAAGCACTCATTAAACTGGCAAACATAAAACTATCTCTTAGTAAGTACCTTCCGAGTACTCAGGCAAAAATGAAATTTCCATTTTTTAAATGCATCTATTCGTCAAATGTCTACTTATTTAGGATTCTGGACTGTGCAATAAAATGTTTTTACTGAAGTGTTAGCCAAGTGATTTACAATGCAAATATAGTACCCATCCCAGTGATATGTTGTATATAATTGACCCAGTAATCAACAGAAAAGAAGGCAGCCATGATATGACATAAAACATCTAAAAAATCTCATCACAATCCAATAAGGAGTTATAATTGTCTGCATTATCTACAAAAATATATTTAGATGGTAATTTAGATTATTTGCATATTAAAATATGCAGTTGTGGGTAAGTTATGATAACATAATCGTAAACGAAAGGGAGGACACCGATTTAATGCTTTTTAGCCCTGACAATGACAATTTGACAATATAATTTAATAGGTCAGTGACACATCAGTAAAATTCAATTTTGCAAACTATTTATAGTAATGTGCAATTTAGATTAGAACATAATTGCACTTAGTTTTCTATACTGTATTAATAACAACATCATCAGACATTTAGACAGTAAATACTCATCTATTAGGCCATATAAGTTAACAAAATGTGAATTAGTGAAGTACGAACGATTTCTAGTTACAAACTGTGACTAATAAAACCAACCAAAACATACTACTATAACTTCAGTTCCCCGTTCTAAGCACACACTATATATTTGTAAAAACTTCTTGAATACTTACTTATATTGCATATTTCGAATAAAAAATTATCACATTAAGAAAAACAGGTTTACTTCAATTCTGACTTCAGTTGGTATCTACACTGTCTACTCTAATGCATCATTGTACAAGTTTGCAAGACAAACAACGTGAGATACAACTCTGAAGCTATAAATAGAGGATCTACCTTCCTCTTGCGATTGCAAAGTCAATTCAACTAAACAATTCAATACTTAACTTTTATTTTATTAGGAAAATCCATACAGTTGAAAAAGATTGACATTTTTGCTCTTTATTTTAAGCAATAAAAACGATGCACTGTCGAGATTACTGAAGAGATAGAGAATGGGCGTCACTTTAATTCCATGTTTGTGCACGAGAAGTCTGGTTGTCATAAACCAGTCTGAAAACAATACACCCTATGATGATTGGGCTGGAATGTAGCTTTGACATTTCAACTAAATTGTAATGATAATGTATTTTGGAATTTGAAACCAAGAACCTGAAGAAATAGTCATTAAATTATTACTTTAGCCATTTTTATGTTTGGATGATTTTAAGATGTTCAAATGTAGGAAAACGTTGTTGGCTCTGCCAATTTCCTTTGCAATGCTTACGAAAAACTTAATGCTTAAAATAAGCACAGCAATAAACTTGAAACTATATCAAGGAGAATTTCGAGGTATATTGGTATATTGTTCAAGTTATTTTTATCATCTATTTACGGTCATTATTGCGCATTTGCAGCGAGCAGTAATGAACATAAGAGAACTGCAAGGTAAGAGTATCTACCTTCAGATGTGCTGATGATGATGGAATCTACACGATTTTAATATGGAATCCTCCTTTTTAATCTTTTAGTGCAATTTCAGGTTGCATCGTTTGTAAACCAAGGGAAGAGCGTGTGAGAAGGTTATCTCTATCAATGACTCCTTTGGGCTACCTAAGTAGAATATAAATGAGGATCTTGCTGATGCCTCATGCTGAAGATTAAGGATCAAAATTTGAAATAAGATAGTTTTATTTCGCTCATTCAATGTCCTCCATTTCATAGTATCCAGTTTCTTCACTTCCCAATTCGATTAGTATCACCAGATCCAATTAAAGGATAGTGTTGCACATTTTATTCATTGATGAGCACATCGGGATAAAGGTGTTTCTAATAAATTGATATGGTATTCAAACTTCAAACTACGGAGATGTTAAACTTTTCATGGTTAATTGTGCAACCAATTTTAATAACGTCAATTCATTGCCATCAAAACCATTACTTCAGTGTTCATTGTGCACATAAAATTCTTATCTTTCGTTGCAACGATAAAATGTCAGATTTTAGAAAACGTTAGCTACTCGCTATGCAATAGCCAGCCAAAATATACTACAGGTAGACAGTAGACAGTGTTAAAATGAAACTGGTATTCTATTTAATGATTGTAGTACTGTCGTCCACTCCACTACATCCGTCGACTTAAAAATTTTATTACCGAAACGCTTTGTAATAAATACAAAGATGCATTTGTGAAAGAGTTCACCCTGAGAATCTGCATTAAATTAAAATTTTAGCTCTGTCTGATAGGAATCAGCATAGCACTCAGGATTTCTAGTTGCCATTAATCTTCAATAAAATATTGCAATAATAAAACACACACACTATAACATTTGAATAAGCAACCCAGCCAATGAATAACCAAATTACATCCATATCACTTTCTAAGGTGTACTAAATATGATAGAAATTGCTTCGTTTTTCCTATTTTTAAAATAATGGACAATTTGACGATGACAGTTGTGTGATCTGAAGCTTCATTTAGGATACAGGAATTACAGGGTGACAATAGTGCAGAATTGTTGACTCATAAATCATACATTAATGAATGAACTGTACTACTTATGATGTGTCGATAATCTCGATAAGGCTGAAAGAATTATCTTGTAGATGAATAATTCTTAACCTTTTAATGATTCCATATGATTGGATGCGGAGCAAAAATATTTAATTCAAAATTAACTCGTTCAATTCTTACAAAATTTCGAAAACAATTTCAACAGTTCTCATTTCAAAATTAATGAATTTTCAAACATGGTAATGTGACAGCTGCAGATATTTCAGGTACAAATGTTGGGAGTGTTGTTACAGAGCTGATGTTATGTGATACATAAATAGGCATTCTACGTGAACGGAATAGCCGATAGTGTGCTAATAGAAAAGTAAGTAGCAAGCGTTGGACGTATTTATTGGTAGTAATAATGAATAAGATTATGTATCGGTTACAGAGAGTGCAATCTGGATTTTTTGTTGTTGGACAAGCACATTGCATTGAGCAGCTGCAGAAAATTGTTTGCAAGTGATCTGGGAATGACTAAATGGAGAATTAAGGCAGGATCAAGTAAGTGCAGTAGCAGAGGGAAGGCAAACAACTCGAATCACGTCATAAGCTGACCATTGTAACCATTAAAGCAAGAATGAACGAAATATCGAAAGACAACAAGAGGGCTGAGCTTGGCTAACTTTATTGCCATTACTACTCTACTGTTCCCTTCGTCAGACTTCAAAGAACTGAATTAGAGCATGGCGAGAGAATTTTACACATCAAACCAAAAATCTGAAAACTGTAGCTAAAGATTGTCTGTGTCTCTGTTGCATTATCCTATGGAAGTATCTTCTCGAGTTCTCGGCTAGAGCTGCTATAACTCACACAGATCGTAACTAAGAGCGAAATTGAATTGGCTATAAGTAATACGTATAATACGCTATAATGTAATTTGATGCAAAAGAAACGAATAATCATGATGCATTCAATTTTCTTATGTGAGATTCGAGACGAGACCAATTTCTGCTGAATGTATTGCCAACTTTTTCTTATAATCTGAACATGCATCTCTCTACAAGGCTTAAGGTATTACTCTACCTTTTCTGTCTCTAGGTTTATCGAACAACCATGTACCTACATGCATCCTACTGCACTTATATGGAATTACGGTGCCAAAGGCATGCTTTATTAAATCTTTTGAGTCAGAAAATCATCTGCTGAAACCAAAAGTGCACAAATCCTTACTACACATACCTTATTACATTACCTTATGTAGGGAAGAACCATTACAATGTTATATATTATCACCTATATGCATCTTGCTTTTCCATCAAGATACTTCAATCTTCAAGATGCTTCAATTTCTACATAGATAATAATAAATATAGGAAACACATGCGATAATTTACTTCAGTTTATGCTCCTACTTTATTAACACATCTAAACATTCCCATCCTACAGCCAATAACCTTAACTACATTTAAATCCCCATAAGCAGAATACAATTAGGAACAAAACCCTTTTACACGATTTAAGATTCTCTATCCAATAGTTTCACTTAAGATGACTCTTTCATTAGTACTATTACAGAAAAAAGGCACAGATGTTTCTACATGCTAACATTCGAGTTATTAACATAACTTGGTTAAATATTTACTTGTAGTTTATAAAAGATAACAATGAAAGTACCAAGAATAATAAAACAAGACTACAGGATATTAATTTCTCAGCATCTGAATTACTGTCATTGTAGTACATGAAGTAAATCAAGTTTATAAATAGTAGTCTCATGTCGAGCACAGAGATATAATAGTTGGGAGCAGCAGTGGCTGCTCAGGAGTAACAGCATGACTAAACTGACCATCGTACTATGACCTAGTACATTTTGTTTTTACATGCAGCCCAGGTGGTACATAATATCAATTAAAAGTTTTAACAAAGGATATCAAGTTTTGCTTGAACTTATAAGTTCAAGCATTGCATGTAGTAAATTATACCTAAAAATAATGTTACGATAGATATACGTGCATACGATAAATGTTACAATTTGAGACTTTCTTTATGAACACCTTAAATATGGACTATAAGAGTTACGTTTCATTTTCGATAAGCATTTCAGTTAGCATTGCATTTTGTTGAAGGTGAAAATGGACGGTTTCTAATTGAGCTTATGACTATGGTCTAAGAGATTTTTCAAGGTATTCTACTTGTTGGTATTAGTACTGCTACTTAGATTTCTTATAAAATCGGCAACTTCACGCTGATTGCCTCCAAGTTGATCGAGACTGTTACGTTTTACGTTTACGCTGTGTGTATTTTCGTCGAGGAATGGAAAACATTTTACTCGATATCATTGCATATGATACGAAAAAATACATGTTTATATATTTCCATGTTCAGAGTGTGGTAAAAGATAGTAGAAACATCAACTCTTACTTTCCACTCAATACTTAACCTACAGACAGTTTGTTCAACCACAGCCCGCCTCTTCGGTGGAGGCTGTGCTACAATATTAGATATTACTGTCAACAGTAAATGCACTGTCTAGCTATATCCTATATGCTACCATTTATATAAGTAATTGGTAGTAAATGATAGGAAATTATTTCCCCAGTAAATAACCTCTAGTATGCATAACAGATAGATAAACATTACTTAAAATGCAATTCCATTTCCGATTTTCCGTTGCATTTTTAAAACAAGGAGCTCTCTTCTTTCGATAGTTTACTTATTATTATGTTTATAATCACAAAGAAGTCATTAAATAGTAATTCTGCTGCAATTATACACAAGTAAGTACACCCAACACTTCCTCCACGTATTATGCACTCTCAAATGCTTAAAGGTGTAATAAACGACCTAAACATAAACGACAATAAAGAAATGTGAGACGAAGAGAAACATGCCATTAGGAAGGCTCCCCGTAGATAACCATCAAATTACATGTTTCAGAGGTAAACACAACTTTGTGTAAGCATGATTCACAGAGGATTCTATTGTGCAGTCGTCGTCTTGTCTCGTCGGTATCTCTATTATTAATAGTTTCTTGCGAGAATCTGAGATAGTTACTCTTACTCTCCGGAAACAGTCAAGGTGCTTCCATCAGCTAAACTATTCATTAGTATTTGCACGTTTTTCTCATCGTAAATTGCAAACAGCTACCTGTCTACTCCTATTCACCCTCCACAAAGACAAAATAATTTTGTCATTTTCATTAGGTGGCAGTGGCACTAATAAACGTAATACACGCTCAATTGCTTCAATTAAATTACTAATGTGGTGTTAGTCCAGTGCCAGAGCTATAGCTGAGAAATTACTCCAACTTGTCAGCCAATAACGCAATAAGTATGTTTTTCTTAAGTAGGCAAGGTAGGTACTTGAGTTTAGCCTATATTATAGGCAATAAATAGGTTCACTTAGGTACACAATATTTAGTAATGATGATAATTAGATCCAGCATAATAATTTTGGTGTGAACTAGTAGTTAATTAAATGTTAATTGGAAATGTTGGAAGTTAAAATCTCATCGGAGCAATGTTAACAAGTGAGTTGTGATGAATGTGATAGGTACCTAACAGTTAGTACCTACCTAACATATTTGCCATTACCACTACATAGGTAGTTGTCTAATTTTTAGTACTCTGAGCTAGTGAATTTAATTTAATTATGATTGTGTGTTTGAATCCTCATTTGTTATTATCGAATAAAGGATTAGCTCAGAGAGCGCTGATAACAAAGATTAAAGGGGAATTTAGTGACATTAATATGAGAACTGAGAATTGTAAATCAAATTAAAAGAGAGTCGAGGATTTACTGTTAGCACTTATGCAAGGGATTTGAATGAATTCTGTCTATGTACTACAAGTAATGAATGAGTTGACCATGTCAAAAGCTCCACTCACTCACAACTGAGTATTTAATTACAATTTATATCCGTTTATCTCTGTGCATGAGAGTTGTGGTGATGATTAGATATATCTATATTTGCACGAATTATTTTCTAGCGATGACTTGTGTGAGTTAAACTAAGTATATGGAATAGATAGGCATCTAATCTATTTCGCTTGGCAAGGAAAAATGTACGAGAGTGTAGCCGTAACTGTAAATAGTAATTGCTATTAAAGATTTATGGTAGACTCACTTATTTTACAGCACATCAGGCATATTAAGTAGAGCTACCTATACCAAATAAGAATTAAGTGAGAAAAAACTGACGTACTTAATTTACTCCAATCGCCTTATGATTATTTTATAGGCAAAACTGGTGCTACTTTCCCTGCATTAAAGATTATCCTTTCGATTGCTCAAGAAATTTCAAGTGTGAATTTCATAGGACAATGTAGGCACTTAAATATATTACATTTTATTATGATTGAATGTCGACTACACTCTTGTCCTGCTTGTCTATTCGTGGTGATGACTACTTTGACTATATTTACGACTATCAAACTGCGAAGACTCACTCTAATGATATCTGAATTGAAAGGGATGATGTTAGCCGTGACATGGAAAACTTTGATTTGATTTTATCGAATTTTGTCTTTCAATCAATGTAAGATTATACTATACACTACAAAACACAAGGCTACGTATAGTTCGAGTCTTTTAATACTACCCTCATAGTCATAATTGATGCACACTTCAAAATACGCATTACAAGAGCGACTCACTAACTTCGTGACTGATTTCTGCATTAATCACCGACATCAACCACATCAAATAACAATTCCAGAACAAATTCTTGGAACATAAAACTACCAATGCACATCATCATTATTTTACAACAGGATAGATACATACATTACTGCAGTGGTTTCAAATAACACTTTTAAATTCCAATCAAATGACCAATTAGTGATAATGACTCATAAATCAACCCAACTGCTAAAACACAATTTTCAACGATATCAAATTAACTACCTAGAAGATACTACCTAGAATATCTAAAAAGCATTTCCAGTCCAATCATACCGCATTTGCATTGAATGTAAAAATTTTCAAAATCAAGCAACAACTTTTCTCAATTGATTCACCTTCATCCATTCGAGAGTCATTCTTATTATAATCTATCATCACATTTATGTACATTTATAATAAATCTACAGATACAGTCACAGTAATTTTATTTTATACATACACTAGTGACAGTGACAAAATTGCGCTTAAGCTCTCCTCTTTAGTACATATGCATTCATTTAGGTTATTAACCAGAACTTGATTTAACAGTAACTGACTAACAACGGTATGCAAAGTTTAGAAAGTAAACATTTGATTCTTTTTGAAATCATGGAAGAAGCCCCCCTGGAGTTACGACTCTTATTGTAATTATGCTAATAAATAAATGTTAAAAAGTGGGCAAAATGCTATAGGTATATGAATATAATAGGTACATATGTACCTGGCATCACCTGCCTTGATAAATGGCAACATGTGCAATGGATGATACAGTTGTGCAAATACGAAGGAAGAAAAAACCCTGCAGTTTTAGTTAAGTTAATGAGAACATGTGGAGATACATAGATAATGGGCTAAGAAAACCAGACCACCAAAGAAGATGAATCTACTTTTTTGACGAAGTTTTGCACTGGCTCACTGCATTTCACATCTCGTAAAGGACTATAATGACATCCATATCACAATACACGCATAACAATTTGTAGATGCTAAGTAAATAAGTTCTCACTCACAGTCGGCTCACCACCACGTCAATAATTCTGTACATGCCAAAGGGAATTGCGAAACTTTCTGTCATCATTCCATCACGTCTCATGAGGAATATGAAACATTACAGATTGCTGCCTGCTAGTCTTCAGGATATTAATACTGTCTATTTAAGCCTTGAAAATTAACACACTCTCAGATGCACTATTCATTAGAGCATTGCATACAACCTTTTTTACAATCCTCTGATTTTGTTTATGTTTTTGCTCCCCTTATTCCTGAAATGCATTATCTAAATGAAGCTTGAATCCACTGTACACATCTACTTATAGAATTACGTCTAATAAAGGGAAATTTAATTAACACATTCGTCTTGCTGTTTATACTAAAGTTAAAAAAGGGAGGCGAAGTGGCTCTATGGTAGCATCCTCGGATGTGAAAATGAGTCGCTTTGTAGAAAGA
>JABASH010003806.1:0-15529 GCA_019776445.1 Tomocerus maximus | reverse complement strand
TAATCTGTACATATTTCATCGATAATTATAGCATAACATTCTATGACACCGTGGCAGTTTCAACAACACTAGTGGCAATTTCAACAACACCAGTGGCAATTTCACAATTCCTTATCAAAACCTTACCCGTGGCAATTTCCTCTGTGTGCCAAACACGCTAAATACCAGCCCTAAAACAAATTCCAACATACTTCTACTTATTTTCTGCTTTTTTACTCCCAATAACTATGTACGAAAAAATATACACTTTTTTTAATGTCTAATTGTATTATTGTCTTATCGAATGGTACTTGTTCGGAACAGAAAGTGTGAACTAAATTAAATTAAATATGAAAACAAAAGGTCAGACCCTGATTTCAGATATTCTGTGGTCCTTAGTTGGTTTTTGAGTTACATGCATAACAATTTCAAAGGGTTTCCAAAAACATCTGTAGCAGAGGTGACGAGAATTTTTACAAGAGCTACAAGAAGTTATTGTTCTCATTTGAGATAATAAAAGAATAAAACTCGGATTCCCGGAATTTTTTGCTGATTATACCATATCTCACGAAAACGCTTGCGAGGTAATTCCATTGAATATGTATTATGTCTGCTTATGGAAGGTAAAAAATGCAAGTGTATGGTTTTTGTTCAATTACTACATACGCATACCATCGCATACCAACAATACGCGTGTAAGTATTTAATACTACACACACACGAATTGCAAATTAAAATCATCAAATGCGAATGTGTATAATTTCTCATAGTATTCGTTCTTCATATTTATCTCATCTCACAATCGGTTCACGAAAATGAAGTTTGAAGGTACTGGTCTGATATAATCTGATGGAGATGGAAGTTAACTTTAATGATAGGTAGGGTAGGATCTCTCTTACGGCCTTTGCTTTAGATATCCGTTTGTACCTATCATGATCATGATGTATTATTGGAGGCTGGAGCTGGATGGATGGACGACTTGGATGGAGGACTTATTAATGCTTTATAGAGTTTAATACTCATAAAATGCATGGTAAACATGTAAGGGAAATTCTCATCAATTAACCAATGTGCATGATAAAAATTTGCGAGAGAATAATCTTCCATTGCACTGCGCTTTATTGGATTAAATTAAGTAGGCACCTACTAGCATACATAATTATCTCATAATGGGAACCTGTTTTTATGAACTGGATATTTTATTTATTATGCTCCTCAGTTTTAGCAGGCTAGATTTTGTTCAACTGTCGGGTTTTTCCTCTATTACATTCTCTACACACAATTTAATAACTGGTATTTTCATAAATAGTAATCTTTAAGATGGATAAGTATATCATATAAAAGCAAAATGTTGGTTCCAGTAATTCCCATTGTTGAGTAAGAGTACATTGCCTATGGCATATCAGAAACTAATCCATTTCAGATCATTTCATCAGGGAAGGGTTAACAAAATTCAGATCATTTCAGGGAAGGGCAAAATTCAGATCATTTCAGGGAAGGGTTAACGAAATTCAGATCATTAGCAAAATTCATATCATTCCAGGGAAGGGTTAACGAAATTCAGATCATTTCAGGGAAGGGTTAACAAAATTCAGATCATTTCAGGGAAGAAATTACATAAAGTAAAGCAAATGAAGAAATTGTCGACAATGGAATTCTTTAAGGTGAGCTAAATTCTTTTACTACTCCAGCAAGAGGATTTCAAATAATCCACAATGAGCTGCAAGTTTTAAATATGTTGAGATTAGATAATGTGATGTGCCAATACTCAAGATTCGGGAAAACCGTCGGAATTGTTGTGCCCTTGATTTTTATTATTGAATTGATTGTTTTCATTCACGGTACATGTATTTTTATTATTTGCAGACCATTTTTGTGCTGGTCCTTCTACTATCAACTAGGTACATTATGGCATAAAATTAATTTTCATTATAGTATTGAATGTATTCATGTATTTATTTAATTGAGCTGATAAATTACTAATAGATATGTATCTCAATTTTTTAAAATCTACAGCATCGCTTGTATGAAAAACGTTGGGCTGGGAAACGTTGGATTCGGAAATGTTGGACTAGGAAATGTAGGATTGTTCAATACAGGTGTCGGAAATTTGGGAAAGAAGAATCTTGGAGTTTTTAATGTCGGCAAGAAGAATTTGGGGGTTTTAAATATAGCTGCTAAGAAGAATATTGGTGTTTTCAATGTTTTGTCAAAAAGAAAAATTGGCGTAGCTTCAGTTATTACGGTGCCTAATCCATTCCCTAAGGGTAGATGAAGAACGTAATTTTGTTACATAGTAAAATACTACATTGACTAAAACTAGATATGTTAAAATAATTGTCAACCACTTACAACTATCCAGTGTAAGCACATTTTTGTTATATTCTTCAAAAATATAATAACGAAATATCGCCTAATCTTCCAGGTAATATTGTCTGTTTATTATTTTTGTTGTAAAAATTGCAAATTCAAAAAAATGACAATAAATAATTAATTTTACTCTTAGTAAATCCCTAATTTAATTCAGTCAACCTGACCTTAAATTCTAACTTTGTAGTGCAATTTAATGAGCTATCAGAATAAAATAAGCACTTAAACAAGAGAGCGGTTCAGGGCATGCAAAATAAAATTTCACTCTGAATATTTGCTATTTATAATAATATTATTTTATTATCATTACGAGGTTATGTCAATATAATAATACTTGAAGATTTCCATGAAAAATCTTGCAATGCATTGCACTTATACCCTACGATCATCTCACTCAGCCAACCACTAATAATAGAGTTAATACACCTTATTAAATACACCTTCAAAAAATGGGTCATTTTCAAGGGTTGTACTTATGATTGTGCTTAAATTTAGAAGTGAATCAGTTGACATAATGGTGAATGAACAATGTTGGCTTTAGGACTTTTCTGACATTGCAGACAAAGACTGGAGAATAAACGTTCCTTGAAACCCGCGTTCTGCTGCATTGCATGCACAGTCATGCACTGCACTACTCGTACTGAATCAGTACTACTGATTATACTACTGAACTGGAACGTTCTACTCTACTGTCTAACTGCTGTCAGCTATACTGCTGAGTACTTGTACTTTGTCCTATCATTTTTGTATTGCTTTGTGCATAGACAAACAAGTTTTGTCCCGCTATAATGGAATGCTATAGATAGGATTGATTGGAGATATCTTGTTATTCTGTTGGATGTTGAACCGGAGCAGAGCGCGAAACAAATATCAAGTACCACTCACTACACAGAGATCTATGCACATTCTGCGCGTTTGGCACTTGGCATCTCCAACGACCTCGTCTTTCTTTCATTACTCCACGAAATTCCCGTTGAATCACAGTTGAGTACAAATCGCTCTGTCATTTATTGTCAATTTTTATCAATTTTTGAAATTATTAACAGTTCAAAATGCGTGAAATCGTTCATATTCAAGCTGGTCAATGCGGCAATCAAATCGGAGCTAAGGTGAGTCGATTTATCTTTAAAATTTTAATCTATATCAACAAGCCGACATTTTCGGGGTAGGGCAGAGGGTACGACAAAAATATCAGATAACGACGAGGAAGTCCGTTGATTTGGAGGCTTTCTTGTTAGCCGTTGATGTTAGTCCTTTGTTCGGATTTCACTTTCATCTCAGTTGTTGATCTTTCATCGGATCGGATGTTTATAAAATATAATGATAATGACGCATAATTATTTATGTATAATTATTAAGTTGATAGTATAGTAAAATTAATTAGTAATAGTCAATAGTTAACAAGTCACAAGTAAGTAACTATCTATCAGATCAGGAGTATTGAATGGAATGTTGAATGTAGCGAGGAAATTTATATAAGATTTTTTGCTACTTTTTTCCAGTTTTGGGAGATCATCTCTGATGAACACGGAATTGACCCGACTGGTTCCTACCATGGAGATTCTGACTTGCAATTAGAGCGCATCAATGTCTACTATAACGAAGCATCTGGAGGAAAATATGTTCCTCGTGCAGTTCTTGTCGACCTTGAACCGGGCACGATGGATTCTGTGCGCTCTGGACCATTTGGACAAATATTCAGACCTGACAATTTCGTATTTGGACAGAGTGGTGCTGGGAACAACTGGGCCAAGGGTCATTATACTGAAGGAGCGGAATTGGTCGACTCGGTAATGGACGTTGTGCGAAAAGAGGCCGAAGGATGTGACTGTCTTCAAGGATTCCAACTAACTCACTCACTTGGCGGAGGAACTGGATCTGGAATGGGAACTTTGCTCATATCAAAAATCCGCGAAGAATATCCTGACAGAATTATGGTAACGTATTCGGTTGTCCCCTCACCCAAAGTGTCGGATACTGTTGTTGAACCTTACAATGCTACACTCTCCGTACATCAATTGGTTGAGAACACAGATGAAACCTACTGCATTGACAATGAAGCACTTTATGATATCTGTTTCCGCACTCTAAAACTTACGACACCCACATACGGAGATTTGAATCATTTGGTTTCCTTGACCATGTCCGGAGTAACGACTTGCTTTAGATTCCCCGGTCAATTGAATGCTGACTTAAGAAAATTGGCCGTCAACATGGTTCCGTTTCCTCGTCTTCATTTCTTCATGCCCGGTTTTGCTCCCTTGACTGCCAGAGGAAGTCAGCAATACAGAGCTCTTACTGTGCCAGAATTAACCCAACAAATGTTTGACTCTAAGAATATGATGGCTGCTTGTGACCCTCGCCATGGACGTTACTTGACTGTTGCTGCTATTTTCCGTGGTCGTATGTCAATGAAGGAGGTTGATGAACAAATGTTAAACATTCAAAATAAGAACTCGAGCTACTTCGTAGAATGGATTCCAAACAACGTGAAGACAGCCGTTTGTGACATTCCTCCTCGTGGTCTCAAAATGTCTGCCACTTTTATTGGAAACAGTACAGCTATTCAAGAACTCTTTAAGAGAATTTCTGAACAATTCACTGCCATGTTCCGTCGTAAGGCTTTCTTGCATTGGTATACTGGAGAAGGCATGGACGAGATGGAATTCACTGAAGCTGAATCAAACATGAACGATTTGGTCTCTGAATATCAGCAATACCAAGAAGCCACCGCTGATGAGGAAGGAGATTTTGACGAGGAAGGAGAAGGCGACATTGACGAAGCCTAAGCCATATAGGTATTTTTACTCTCATTTTTTAATATTTAATACTCGTGAGTCGTGACATAAGTCATTAATACTCAATGTTCATTGATAGGTATGCAATTTTAAAATATTTTATTTTTACAGGAGAAATCTATGTTTGCTGGACGCTGGACTGCTTATTCTTAATGTTACAAGGCAGATACGACGTCATTTAGTATGCCAATGAATTATACCTGCAAATTTACAATAATTGATAATTTTATACTTAATTATTCACGTAAGCCATTCAGGTTTGATTTTGAATGGTGTCAATTTATTGTCTTGTCATATATTATACTGTATGATTATTATTATTAGTTTATTATCACGGATCATTACATATTTGATGGTAATAAATATTCTGTTCAAAACATATACAACTTGTACTGAAAAGAATGCACAAAAATTAGCTCTACACGGGCTTTTCTTCGTAGACAAACTGTAACTGATTTTGGTCCCATGCATAATTTTGATTCCATATATGCATTTATTCGTTTGCAGAACATAATAATGAAATGATATTTTATTGGTATAAAATTAAAATGCAATTTCAAAATTCATGAACTTCAGACTATATCACGACCACGACTGCAAAAAATCAAGAAAACAATTTACTAGTGGATTGAAATTTTAAAATTGTAAGCTTCCCATATTTGGTAGACCTTCATACTACTTGTCGACTGGTATTTAATAATAACTAACGGCATTGATTTGCTGCAGTTGCCGGAGGAGGAGAGAGTTAGTATTTATAATTGATATATAAACCTTGAAGATTGGGAAGTGATTTTCGAGGTGAAGAGTCCCGCATTAGATGCTGAAAGAAAGTACTTCATAAAACAAGACTAAAGAAATATAGTTTTTTGGAAAAAAAACCTATTGTATTTGATTTTGATTGAAAGATAAAATTATTTGACAAAGGCTGCTCAGGATAACTTCTTTATTTAGAAACTTCTTCATTTTCTAATTTTCTCTTTAGGGTCAGGTCCTTGGAACTTTTTAATTCTGTAGAGAATTTTCTTGTCTTTATTTCAGTGTATCTATCTTTTTTGTTCTTTATCTCGATGCGGTATGGTTCCATCCTGTAAATAACGTCACATATTACAAGATTCAAGTTACGGGGTAGTGTATGGTTTACCCATGGTTTAACTATACTTATCTATTTCGGTCAGCATGGAAAAAAATCCTTTTGATGACACATTTTTTCTATTTCAAAAATTTCGATGAAACAAAAGGTATGGTTTTTCCAATTTTCTAAACTTCGCCCTTTTTTATGAGAGCGATTTTATTTTTCTGCGTTCCATCCAAGATTCTAAATAGGGATTTTGAAAATTTCTATTCAGTGATGTATGCGGGGAGGGGGAGTGAAATTCACGCATTGCTCTACTTCCTTTTAGTCGAGCATCTAAATTTGAGCAGTAGTGGCCACTAGCCATTTTAGCCGGCTAAAAAGAAAATTAAAAAAACGACTATAATAGAACATTGGCCTGGCCTTAATCTCTCATGAAATTCTATTATTTTTAGCTCTCCCGAGGAAGCGATCTTCGAGATCGAGCTTACAGAATACCATAGATCAAATAATATAATATAATGTACAGTTCTGTTCTAACTGTGTGTTATAATGCAATAAATTTGGCAAGTGCCCCCTCCTAAATACGAGAAGAAGTTTTTTTTAATTGCTATAAAACTATTAATGTTTTTGATAATATTATTTGAACGATCATCTCATCAGGTAAATCAGATGAAAATTTAGCCCGTATAGAAATAAGCAAACTCCATTTTAATTTTCAGAACAATCTTAACGAGTAACTAACCTCGAAACTTTAATTTTGGGACCAAACTTAGCAAGGAGATTAGAAATTTTAATTTTCAGACTATTATTACTATAAACAAAGAAACCTTGAATTTCAATTTTCAGACTACTGTTATTATTATTATAAACAAAGAAACCCGGAATTTTAATTTTCAGACTATTCCGGACTTAAGGAAGGAAAGAAAATTAAAGGAGGGTGAGAGTGGCTGTTGTGTCTGTATAAAATAATATTACGACTAGAGATGATAGATTTAAAGAATAGAACATGCAGTATATACGTTTTCGAGCTAATACAAATATTTTTGAATACATTAGTAGGGGGGGGGGCAAAATGGCAATTTTTTATTGCTTTTGCATCAAATATTTTATGAAAGGTGAAGTAAGAGTCATAACGAAGTTTAGGACGATTTTGACGGTTGAAATTGAGACAGTTCGTTGCATGAATACCGTTGCATCATGTATATGTTCTTCTATACTCATGCATAAAATTTTGAATTAATTGTCTCGATTAATTTTTCACTTGTAGTATCCACCTCCGGGTCTCCAGGTCATAATCGTGTCGTAGATTTTGGGCTAATTTGAGTAATTATTTTTCAACATCAGATTAAACAAAATTTCAATGTCCGACATTGGCTAGAACGAAGTCGGGATTCAGCTAGAACTGGATGAGATGACCTTCACTTTCACTTACACGCGACGATTGAAGAGAAATAGCTAAAGGTAAATCCAGTTAACACTATCAGATTCATTCTTATGTATTTTTATATTATTTATAGACCGTCATCACCATCTTATACCAGTTTATTTCTAAATACTACTACACAAAGCAAACTTTCTTGCCAATTAAATACTGCCATATTATATTCATAATGTCGTATATTATAATCTATCATCCTAGGGTGTGGAGCTCATTGGATTGGAGAGTTGGAGACTGACCAAAATGCCATTGAGCTACACCACAGGCCACAGGTGCGCAGCTAAAAATTCATCTCGTCCCTTTTGCAACAACGGTTTGTTACAAACTTCTAGGTCAATAGACGCATGACGATAATAAAGGTAATAAGCAGGTTATGGGCCGGCACTTCTCCGTCATTGAATTGAGTACAAGAATATTCAATTTTTTTAGGAAATCAATTAAAACTCACTCAACTTGGAAAAAATTAATTTTATTACTAGACATTCTATCAGGGTCCTACTAGAGGGTCAGCATGCAGGCATACTCCGTCTTGTCCAAAATAGTTTTTAGCTTTTCTTAAGAATACATGCAAATCTATGCAACCGGTTTTTGAGATTGATAAGAAACAGTGATGAACAGGTCTCCATTTATATTATATAGATAGATACTGGATACTTTATTGCACGTGAAGTTACTTGCTGTCTTAAAGCAAGTACATCTAAGGCACCTTTGAGGTAATGTTACATAAGTACTATTTTCAGCAACATGTATGAATATATATATAAGCATTATGAATGATATTTAATAGTTGCTTTGTTTTGTAATGTCTTTCGCCTACAGGTGTGACCCCACTGCCTTTTCTGCATTGAGCCAATAAAATAATCCCTGAGATTACAATAATACAAAAACTAGTAACCAGCTATTTCAAGTTTAGGTAAAGTACATTCACAATGATACTATATCGTAAATAGTTTTATCTTTTTGGAACAATAAATTTAAGCTTCTATATAGTTTCATGGACGTTATTTTAGTATCTATACTAATAGTGTCTTTAGATATAATTGCTTGGTTTGATACGAAACTGTTATTTTGTAATTGCCTTTTCATTCATTCAAGAATTGGATTTTTCCTCTCCGTCCGTTTTATCATTTTTATCTGAATTTGAGGAAGACATAAATGGAGAGCTGGAGGACGACGAGGAAGTAGAAGACGAAGAGTGAATGACAGAAGTTGGTAGCTTCTCAACGAGTGCTCGACAGATCTTTCCCGTATTTTCCTTAGGAAGTTTAGGAACAATGTAAAGCCCTCCCTTCAAATGCTTCTGTGTTTCCAGCTGTTCTAAAATATAAATTATTGCATATCAAATTAAACTACGAAAATGATTGTTATAATTACTATTCTCTGTCATGCATTTCATTCTTTAAATAACACTCTTTTACATTCAATATACATTTCAATATCAGCTATTACTTTTTGCCATAACATGCATACATAAATATGCTTTACTTCCTATCTCATGTCATATTATGGTCTCTCATATCTATAGTGTATTGCATGCATGTCTTTGGCATGCAATTTCAAAGTTTCTTTTTGCCATCGTAATCATGTTAACTATGTCTATTATGTCTTGTCTATAATTGCTTGCTAGGTGGAAAGTCTATGGAATACAATATAGTCTTAAGAAGACAGTGGATTCAATACCATGAGCAAAATTTAAGATTTCTTCTGCAGAAGCATATTCGTCCAATTTAAGAGTCACGAAAGCCCTGGGATAAGTACTGGCTGGATCACGAACAACACACGCGTCCTCTACTGCTGGAAAAGTTTTGATAACATTTTCAATCTCTGTTGGAGAAACCTAAAGTAATGTACGTCAATATTCGTTAGTAATGCATTGAAATGGTTCAGGGGCAGGGGCATATATAGATTTTTCTTGCATGAAATTCAGACACTTTGATGACCTCATTTCGTCTATCGATCACATATACAAATCCTTTTTCATCGCAGTAGCCCACATCTCCTGTAATCAGCCATTCGTTTTGTATTGCGAGATCGGTGGCCTGCATTGAAACAAAATACAAATACTTTTATTCACAAATTCTAGTATATTCATTGTGTAGAGTTGCATTTTTACTGAATAAAGACGGGCTTACCTCACGATTATTAAAGTAGGCCTGAAACAGTATCGGAGATTTGAAGCATAATTCTCCCACTTTTCCTATTGCAAGAGGTTTTCCTGTGTCTATATCTCGTACTTCCAACTGGGTGAGTGGTACCAGTTTCCCCACACTTCCACTCAAACACACATAATCTAATTGAACAATTAAAACATGTATTGAAACATGTATCCATAATTGAGAATGAGGGCATGCAAAATGGACCATCAGTTCAAAATGAGTTTTCAATGAGTAAGCGTTATAAATAAATAGGATATCGGAGATGTGGACACTATAATTACACTAATTAGTAAATTTGGACATTCAAAATTTTTCAAATGCACATCAAACCGTCAAAACCTCTCAATTATGGCCAAAAAAACATTTTTTAGATTGTGCTCAATTCTTTAAAAAAATATTTTCGACTCATTGATGCTTTGCTGTTTCATACCGCACCAAGACGCACCAAGCATTAATTTTCAACATTTTTGAGTTGCAAGTATAAAGTAATTCGAGCATAATGTAGTACGTAATTAAACAAGAGTTAATTTACAGAATTATACTATACGCGATACGCGATTGCAAGAAAAATGCTTCATTGGCATTGATAATTTTGAACAACTTTCGAAGTTTAAAATGCATTTGAAAATTTTGGATATCTGTTCCCTTTCCAGATACTCAAATATTGTTTGAACATATAACTTATAGATATAGTTTATATATATTATTATTAAGACACTTCTAGTATAATACAGATTACAGATGTTATATGAAACGATACAACTCACCTTCATGATTTTTAAAGACAAAGTTTCGACTGAAATTCAGGTTGACTGAAGTGGTCAGCATGGAACACTCAGCCATAGCATATATCTTTTGGAAAAATACAAGAATTAATCTAACATGATCGATTTTGATCCTAAGAGATATTCCACGCACATGCACAGTGCTAAAATCAGAATTGTCATTATTACCGATGAAATTGTGGTTAATTTGGGAAAAACGCTGAGGGTTTGTTCAGCTTGTTGCCCCAAAAGATTCCAACCAGTCAAAATGGACTCGATGGAAGACAAATTGTAGTTCTTAATGGCAGGATCTCCGATCAGTTTAATGAAGAATGGTGTGAAAAACACCAATGCTTGAGGCTAGAAAAAGTATGAAAAATAAAAAAAGCTCATAAGATTTACTTTCACGCATCTACCAAAGAAAGTTAAATAAGCAAATCAATGCCTTAGCTAATAAAGCAGTATAATGGTAGTACACATACTTTGAATTTTTCAATGCCTTTAAGAACTGTAGACGAATCAAGCTTTGAGGAGAGTAAAAAGGTAATTCCTTTTGTCATCATACCTAGTGGAAATATCAAAGTGGAAAAGTGTGACATTTTCCCCAGGAACAATGAGCTCTTGTTCGAATCCGTTACAGTCGGCAGGAACTCCCACATTTGCATTATGGTTATTAGTTTTTCGTTGGTATAGTACACACATTTGCTTGGTCCAGATGTCCCACTCGTTGGCAGGATGAAAATCGGTTCCTGCAGTCTTAACTCCAGAGGAGGAAGCTCTGCAAACATGCCTTCCAATTACTTATTGCTTATCTTACCCATTACGTTATATTTTTACTCTTCAAGCAGTACGCGCACTTATCACGATTATCATAAGGATATCACGACGTGTCACGTAAAGTCAAGTAAATTATTATTTCTTTGAGGTCAAAGGTCAAATAACTGCCATTCTCAAGCTGAACATCACTTTTGACCCCCTAGATTACATATAAAAAATTTTAACGGGTTATTTCAATCCATTAAGTCATCGTCTAACTTCTTGCTCATAGTAAGATCAAAGGTAATAATGGCCCAACGGATTGACCCCATTCTTGGAATGAATACCGTCTTCGACCCTTAGATTACGTATAGTTTAAACGAATTATCTTAATTCGTTCTTGAGTTATCGCGTTTTCGCGTTAACAGATTATCAGAAAATAGAAAATTACATACCGCGACCATCATCTTGAAATAGTACTTCAACATTAGTACTGTTCTCACAATTTCCTGTAACAAATATTTCAACCTTCCATTTGACCCGTTTGACAGCATTTATCCACGTTTGCAGTGTCTTCAAGTCCGAAATAACAAAGCGGCATTTTGAATCTAGTAGAGCTTCGGTGTATTTTTCTACAAAAAAGAGTTAGAAAATATTATAACTGTAAGTATTATGCATCCCATGAGGAAGTTTCACAAGATGAGTAAAACCGCACCTTCCGTTTCATGGTCGTTTAGTACCATCACAGACCCATTGGCTCTCCATACACCGAGAAATGTAAGAAACTTGCGAGCAGCTATGGATTTACTGGTTGAGATCACGATATCATTTTCCACAAACCCCCGTCGACAAAAGGCACTGGCAACGCTTCGGGATCGGGGCTCTACATCCGAAAACAGATAAGATTCCCCGGTAGCAATATCAACCTAATTTGTACAGAGCTATGAATTTAGAACACTTGCTCAAGCTATACTAATTATGTAAAGTAAATGAAATTAAGAATGTCTCACCGTGAATAACCCTTTGGCATTGAGAACGTGTCCATAGCATTTTCGGAGTATATATTCCACGATGGATTTGTCATACCGTGGAGGATTGATCACGATATCATACTCCGTTTTCAGAGTAGAGTCCTCCGTGTTTTGAAGCATTGTCAAATTCTGGATTTCAGCGAGACTCGAATCTCAATGACCATCACGGTATTACAATGTATAGTATAGCAAACTAGATTAGTTCACATCAAGGAGAATTGTGAAACCGAAACTGCTGCCGGGCGAACTGTTTGCACACTGGAGCTGAAGAGTGAAGTAGGACGACGAGACCAGTACAGAAATGCCCTATAGCAGTTTATCACCAACCATCTATGGTATCTGTATAACATGATTTTCAGACAGTCAATGCGAAATATCCCACATAGTATTTGTATCGAGATATAAGTCTACAAAACCGACGATTATGTTAGTCAAAATTAAGCAGATTTTTACAGAGTAATAACGATGAACAGCGTTACTTTGCTTAAATTCAGGTCACATATTATGAAGTTTTGTTCCATAGATAGGAACGCTGTAGCTCTTAGTATGCCCTCAAGTTTCAATTATTTGTCCTTTGTGCCATGTAAAATGAGAAAATTAGCATAATATGTATATCGTTGTACTATACTTCAACTTGGACGATGACTTGAGAGAGAGACTACGTAGAAGATATAGATGTAAGTAACTCTGGATAGTTGATACCATAACGTTATCCAGCCTTTGCTAGCCGGCTTAAATCGCATAGAACCTTACTCAACACTTGCGGGTTTGCGCTGTTAGCTTGTTTCACTATTAAATTAACATTTACTTAAAACAGAAAAATGGGATAATACTTTATACTTGGATTTGGTGGGTGTATTGTGTATTAGATGTCGATAAATGAGACACTGTACTAACAGTGCGCTAGTGTTATAAAATTTACTTCTAATTGCCAGCCTTATGGATGGATGGATGGAACGAAACTCTAAGAATGTCTATATTGAGAACTATGAGAACGGACTACTACGATGTACGCAACCAGCAGAAATCATTTCTCTGAAAATCAGCAACCAAATAGTAGGTATATCTTCAAATTCAAATGAAAGCCTGTCTCAACAACTTACCTCACACTGCCACATGGATAGCTTTTTCGTGTAGAATTTCTCTTTCGTTGGTCATGTGTCTGGTTTGCTCCTACAAACCAAGAACGGAATCATGGGCTAACGAACCAAGGTTTCACTTCCCAATTCCCATTCAATAATACCAACTTTTTTGTTGTGAAAAAATGACCATAATCATATATAGTACTCATTCATCATGTCATAATTCAGTTGCCAGTATAATTATTTCACTACCAAACATGTTTGTTTATAGTTAACTTTGATACACATGCGCATTAATGTCATTTTGGCTAATTGTCAATTAATGTCTAACAGTATACTTAATTTAAAACAAACGGCTAAGATTAAATTTTGCATGGGTAAGTGATAGTTTCCCTCGAATCAAATTTTATTCATTTCCAGAGGCATGGATTATACTGGGAGATGAAACCTCTAGGAAGCGACTTTGACATATCCAGGTTTACCTTTACCCTTACCCTTGTAGACTTCTAATGCTTTCCTTACTGTTATTGTACATTGTACTGCTATTGGTCCTATCTGCTACAGCGTCTCTAATGTAAGTATCCCAATGTTCTAGCAGAAAAAGAAGATACACTTTGACTTATCTGCAGTTAGGCACAGACAATCGAATTTCTTGTTTCTTTTTTGTCTTATAATGTTTTGTCTAACAAAGTTATAGTCAATGATATACTCGACTCGAGGCAAAGTTTTTTGTCTACGTGTTAATCTATAATAGATTAACCACGGATTTGACTAGACATGGCTGTAAAAGCACAAAAGATCTAATAACATCTAATTTTACAGACGGTGAAAATTCTACAGGTGCTCTATAACAATATTATACATATAAAAAAAGGTCGTACTATTACGTAATCTTGCCATCCTATTGGTTGAAGCAGATATTTACACCTTATCATTACTTCCATATACATAATGCAACATTTTTTGCTCCTACCTAGTTTTTATACGATACCAAAATATGTAATAATCACGAAGTAATACAGGGTTAGGCGAATTAAAAAGTATGGAATATTTAGTACATGTAGTTCTAAGTACTAGCCAGCTAAGCTGTATATGAGGAACGTCACTGCCAAGGTACATTACTACATCATTCAAAAGTCTGTCTCAATTTGCATTATTGGAATGGTGGAAAAATGTATATCGCCTTGACTTAACCCCACAGACGCAGACCTCTGCTACCGGAAGTAGCAAAATCAAGAGAGATATACAGCATGTCAAAGTTCATCTTATTTGACATAAATCAGGGAAGTTCGAAGAAAATAGATTGAAGCTAAAAGGGTCAGAAAAATTATTGAAACTAAAAAGGGGCCACATTTCAAAATATTTTAGCTTCACTCTTCACTTATTTTTAGTGATACTTCCCCCATTAATGTGACGTTGGACTGCTTTCCGAATGATGAATGAACTATACTCGTTCTTATCCCAAACTAATAGTTTTATTTTATTAGCCTAACCCTGTAGAATGTAATACTTTGGCTAAGAACAGATAGTAAAGTAGAGTAGCAATTTTCTGTCACATATTGAAATGGAATTCTACCGTCTTGTAGGCATTCTTATAAGCATCTCGTATTCAATATTCTGTCCCAGTCATACTTGGTAGTTGATACACTGTACTTATACATTTCTTTCTCTAATCCACTTAATACCCCCGTCACATGCCATATAGATATCTCTCGGAAGATTATCCATTCTATCAAGATAGGTAAGATAGGGTGCAAGTTGCAATACCAAAGTCATATACTAATACGCAATTTTCATGTAATAATACTAGCAATATGCGGATGATGCTAGAAGACTTATGATGCTGAAGATATTTTATGATACTCTTCGTTTACTCATCCATCACTTCATTCATGCTATTACATTACTAATACTTAACATCATATTCAGCTTATAATATAGATGAATTGATAGGGTTAAGGACATTATTTGAAGGCCTGTTACGAATAACTAGGGTATTTCGGAGCATAAATAAATCTTAGTCATGTTACTGATGAAAGTAAACAAACGATACACCCGAATCCCATTAGTGAATCTCACC
>JABASH010003805.1:0-15530 GCA_019776445.1 Tomocerus maximus | reverse complement strand
TTAATCTAAATTTTGAGACTAATTACGTCTAGATTGAATAACAATTAGGTGAGTTATAGCTGCCAAGACGGAGTGGGAAAACACATGCAAATGCAACCACTACAGTTGGACCTTAACTGACAAAATACAATTTATTGGCCAATTGTTACATTAACAACTTACAATTATTTTGCTGTCATTAATTGTGTCATAATAATGTCATTTGAAGCGGCAACTATATGTAGGGTAAGTAAAGCCATTACAACTACAAAGTCAACCAGGAAATAAATTCCGCTGGAAACACCGACGTATAGGAAACACCGACCTAGAATCACGATGCATATGCATAGTAAATGCAATGATACACCTAAGTGCAGAGTTAATCAAATTATTTACTATTGTAGTTGTAGTAGGTACTCTAATTCTGTGTTCTATATGTCACATAAAATATAACTGAACATTCTACAAATTAGCAATTAGAATTAGTAGTAATGATTATTATTATATTATTTGCATGCGGGATTGGTGGTCTGATAAGGGATTACACTTAACGTCTATTATTTTAGCCTCTTCTCATGAGGAACGGAATGGAAACTTACAGCTGTGAGTAATAATTATGCAAAATACCCTACGTGGGACAGTGGAGCGTGCGGGCAGGCTAAATTGGCCCTGATGAAATTAGTATTGGTGATGCGAGGTGGAGTGTGTTCTGTTGGAAGCAGTATTATGTTGGCTAAAGTATTTTATTATGAGTGGTTAGCTTAACTGGGTCGAGGAGTGGAGACTATATACATGCATTGGAGCGTGTTAAGATAGGTGTTCATATATCGATTATGGTTTAATTATTTAAAATGAGTAAGTAGGGCCCTTGAGAGAGTGGCTGAAGATATATGTGGGCAAGGTGAGGTGGAGTTAAGCACTACACAAATAGAGTCACGTACTGGTGGAGACGAGAGGCGTCTATCGAATGTTATGGCTGCTTGGCTGGCTTTTGATAGTTTTGCAAAAGCTGGATGGATTCAATAAGGACTTTTTCATCTCCTGCTAAAATCTAACTGCCTACATTAGCAAATGGGTGTAAACTGCAGATCTGGAGAGTGTAAGCTGAGCCATTTGGCTAAACTGTGTCTGTGTACACGCTCCTTAGAGGTAGAACTGCTTTGTCTGTCTGTTGAGCCTTGTTTCTTTGGTTCCCATGAAACGATCAAACTTTAGTCCCTTCTGACTGGGCTAATCCAAATGCAGCTCGCCTCTGGATTCGATTTATATAGAATTATGCTGCCTGGCGGGATGAGAAGTGCTCTTTGGCCCTCCTTCACTACATGAATACACAGAGACAGACACATGTACTATGTAAGTAATGTACATAATACGTATGTACAGATATACATACAGATAGGCTTGTGTGTATATGTATACAGATAGGCTTGTGTGTGTAGGTATACAGATAGGCTTGTATGTATGTATGTTGTATGTGTGTGTAGTTCCCATCCTCCTTTCAAGTGCTTTCCCTGCTTTCTATTCATCCACTGCTCCTTGCACTCTGCCCACATTCCTTGTTTCACGTCCACATTCGCACTTATCCAAATTGCAACGGCGAGTATAGCCAGACTATTTTCCTGCGACCAGGAGACGTGAACAGCCTCTTCGAAAGTTACCATTTCTCGGAATACTGATCTGTCTGTCACGTACTACTACAAAGACCACTACTACTACCACTGCACACCATACTACTACTTAGTTATTTCAACTGTGCACTCCTAGACATACGATGTGTGTATGGGTCTGTGTGTGTACACAACTAAGTAACCATACTACACGGTAGTAGTAATAGTAGAGGGTAGGTATTGAAGATATCCTCGTGCCATGCCATTGTTAGTTTACCATAGGTCGGTTTGGCCTAGAGGTGAGTGACGGTAATGCGATGTGAACTGTGAGAATGAAACCGCCAAGAGAGGTGAGATCACTGAAACTAGGTAACTCAACTTAAGATAATGCAAAGTAAACCTGCCTCTCCTAACGGCGAGGGCCAACCTAAATGTAAGTAAATAAAATTCCGACTTGCCTATGCTTCCACTTCTCTTCTCTGTTTTGACTTTCACTTGACTCCTACCCCAAAATAGCGATAGCTAAGCTATGGCTATAGGGAGTGTGGCCTTTTACATAGAAACTAGGATTAGATTGGATTGAATTCGTGATAATACTGAATGTACTATACTATAAATTAAAATCCCTTTCTTGCTCTCTCATTTTCCGAGTTTTCTGTCTGGGGGAATGTGGGTGTACTTAATACATGTGCATACAACTACAATACAAGCACTTACATGGAAATGGAGCATATGTGGGATAAAGCATTCTCACGATATTTCATCAATGTAAGCACTGCCAATAGTAAAATGCACATAAAACCAATTTACACAGTCTAAAGCATTGGATGGGCAAACCTCTTTTAGAATTTGGTTGGTTCGCGTAATATTACGGCTTGTATATGCACTGGAACTACGTGTGAGTATCAGAAACCATTTGTACTGATTTAGCGAACAAAAGTCAGTGTGAACGAATGTAATCCTGGGAAGTGAGTAATTGGAAAAGTAAGCCATTAGAGCTCAGCCCTCTATGTCTTGTCAAGATAAATTACACAAACGAGAAATATTAATTGGAAAGTGTTGACAGGACGTTGGTGGCTAATGCCGAGTCAAAGTCCACTTATTTAAGCCCCAACTGTACCTCACGACTCCAACACGTGTAAATACTTTTTATGCATCTACTATTATTATGTGGGGCAGATAACCAAACTTTATGACTTTTCAATTCAATGTAAGTAATGGTGAAATATAGTCGCTACCGCCATTCACGAAGCTGCGAGGATAACAAGACATATCTTTTTAATGTATGCATCTACTCATTTGAGACATGCATATTGCGAGCAGACATTCGTGTAAACTTTATGAAATTATGAAACTTTGCAAATTGAGAAGTGAAGTTCGCAGGAACAAAAGAGAACATACGGATAGTTATGCCCTTACACAACAAATATAGCACAACAGGAGAAAGCAGTTAGTCTTTCAAACATTCTCAAAAGTTGAAGCGTTACATGACGAAGCGCTGACTGTGTCTCCCCATTCTTTTCGGCATAGACTGATGCTTTCCATAAGAAAGACCGAGACACGCAGCAGAATACACGAATGAATATTAGAAGTGTTGCTCGAACCAGGGTTTCAAAAACTCATGGAATTTTCAGATGTTATGTTCATTTTGGTTTTTGTAAGATGTTATATGTGCATTTGGGTTTTTGTGGGATTTTAATTGTGTACATTGGGTTTCTGGGGATTTAATATTTGTGGAAAGCATGGACAACATTATAAGTATTGCAATATTCCGTTTGTTTCGTTTTCACTTTTAACAAGGAACAAAAAATATAAACCTTTTTATGTAAAAGGTAAAAATGCATCTTTTTAAGGTACCAATTTACCTTTGGCTTTTTTGTTGTTTATGTACCTACTTTATTTTAAGTGAAAGAAAATGGAGAAAGGTAGAAAAAAAGGCAAATCGTTTTTAAATCTTATACCAACATTTTTGTATAAATGTAAAAGCAAAAATAAGTAGAAAAGGTTCTTTTTTCCTGGATTTTTAAGTAAAACTAATTATTTCTGTAAATATTTGTTTCAGTTAAAGTAGTTTACACTAGCAAATGAAGTTGAGAGGGTAAATGAAATTGGAATAGTAATATTACAGGTAAAAAAAGCCTTGTGTATTAGAAAGCAGAAATATTTGATGTGGACCCTGGTGACCTGGTGGAGTTGGGTCAGACATCGTGTCATGCAGTACATGTGTATGTAGTACGGGTATACTTGTCTCGTATTGAAGGACTAGGCAGTGCCTAAGGTAACTTCATTTGAAACTCTCAAAGAATTTCACACCTCCGTTGGCATCCCAGTCACAGCTATAGAACTGTGGCCTATGCATAATGCAGATGAGAAAGTCTTGTCATTCAGAACATGAAGACAAAAACTGAAATTGTACTATTTTCACGGGGAAACACGTCGCCCCCATTCCGTCATCACAGAGCGATGAGCGCCGACTTTCTTCACTTTCACTTTTGTTAATTTCCTTCCGTCACTGACATCCACCTGTGAGTACACCAAAGACATGGACAACTCGGAACCATGCAAAGTCAAGACGCAATTCCACATAGTCTTTGTGAACTTACAGCTCTGTATACATGCATATGGTTGGAATGCTTTCACATATAGTCTTTGTCAACTTACAGCTCTGTATATGCATATGGTTGGAATGCTTTCACTTGGAAAACACAATTCAACGATTTTAATTCATTATGTGTGTTGCTTTAATTTGAGATGTGAACTTCATTCTGTTTAACAAACTGTTATAGGATTTAGGATACGCTGCCAGTTTGCAACTTATTTTTCATAAAATAAGTATTAAAAATTTATTGTAACTATCTGAACTCGAATCTGTAGTTACTACTTTTTACCGCTATTTTACGTGTTATTACTTCAGAAGCAGATCAACTGTCTGTAGTAAGCGTTGACAGCATCGAGTTATTATCCCCTAAGGTGCTATCGCATCCAGATATGGCATAGTAGGCGTTTTTGACCACATTGGACAGGATAATTTCGAATCTGCAAGAATCTTTAGCAGTAGCAGTCATTAACATCGGAGGGAAGTATCAATATTACTTTGGGAAAGGGTTTTGATCGGTATTTTAGTTTTGTCATATCTTGATTTCAATTCTGGTTGGTTAAAGTAGTATTGAACAACTGAACAACATTCTATAATATATTGATTCAGAACATTGTTTCATAATTCTGAAAATATTGATGAAAATGAACTGTCGTGCCGTAATAATGTTCAAAATGCCTTTTGTTGGAATGTCGAATGAACTTTATTGCAAGTAGTATTCATCAGTACTCAGTCTAATAGATCAGCAATCAGTGGGTCATTGTGTACATGCAAAGAGTCGAGTCACGTGTAAAATACTCATTTTTAATAAATTATATTCCTGTTTTCAAGGTTTTAGTTGGAATGGCAGTAGCAATGGAAATTGTTTCCGTCAATATTTTGTATAGAGTTGTAATATTTTTCAGGGAAACTGAATGTAAATCCTTTCTCTTCACCTTTTTGCAATGTCCCTAACTTCTTGTCTAACACTGCCATGTGAACAGGCCTACTACTACGTATGTTATCTTAACTAGACATAATGGCTGGATTTACATTTGAGCTGCCTACGTTCAAAAACAAAATTTCTTTCTTATTACCCTTGCTCTTTCCATCCTACAATCCTACTAATTTGTATTCGGTATTCAAAGAATTGTTTTTACATTCCATCAAAATGTACTTTAATATTAATTTAGTCCAAAAACCACCATTTGAACAAAGTGATTTGAACTATTTAAACTCAAAATGAGGTCTTAAGAACATGTGCCTGTATTCGACATATTATTATTGTAGACGAATTAAGCGACTCCGATTCTAGGGTTTCTAAAGTTATTAGCATTATGTCGTTAGAGTACATGCCTTTGTGGAAAATCGACAAATAACATGGAAGTTTTTGAACAGCATAGAGGAAAGTAGAGAGGGGATGTGTAAGTCACCAAGTTTAGCAGGATTCAATTTGAGTTTGCCTTTCTGAGTGTTGTCCAACACCATTTGACAGGTTGCTTTTTAGTAGAATCTCCAACTTTCACCTCATCTCCCCATGTAATCCATTGACTGCGCTGAGAACCTATTTGGGCCTGTCGATTGCATTCCTCCCCAAGTTTCTTTTGCCACATGCCAAAATGTGTCTCCACTTTCCACTCCTGCAAGACATGTTCGAGCGAACCATTCCTAACATTTATTCAAGTCAAACCATATCGAATAAATGAACTAAAAACACATTGTACCATTTAGTAGGTACACAAATTGTGTGTCAGCCAACAGCAAGACAAATGTTGGTGAGGGTAGATATAGCAATAACAAATATTGTGCGATAAATAAATTTCCTTGCAATTTCATAGCTGTCTAGACATAGACTTGTAATAAATAAATAAAGCCCACAAAAATTACACTTCCCCAATGATATTTTGTTGATGTAGCATGTTAATGGAAATTGCTTGTATTCAGTCAATTGAAGCGGATGCTACATACACTGTAGTATATTATGTACACAAATATAATTATTTTATTTGCTAAGGGCAGTAGTGGGGTAGTATTCAGTAGAGAATGGACTACATAATATTAGCTCTTGGTATATATTTATAAATCGAGTATGTATAAGTCAAGTTCACTCGCAACAAGAACTGCCCGCTTTCTCATGTTCCCGACATGAAAAGCGTCTAGAGTTTCCACTTTGGCCGTATTATATGGTACGTAGTCCTAGTCAAGGCAATGTGAGCTATAGTGATAATAAATATAAAGTGTATATAAGGCAGTCATAGTCATACATGAGTGTAACGACACGGGTGGATATACACTTATGGGTGGGAATGTATGTAGAGTACATAGTGAAACATAAGAAAGTGTATGAAATCCTACAAGTAGCTACAAGTACTAACTCTAAGTTCATTTATTTGATTCTAAGCATTTATGAGTGTACTCTATCCTTCTCTACTGCCACTTGGCTAATATTGTTTGACTCAACTACTATTACAACTGAATTCTCTCAAATAAATCTGCATAGACTATTATTCTGCTCCTCTGAATGGATGTGAAGAAGTGTTGTCTTTTCTCTTGGAAACAGATTTGGTGAGAGGGCCTAGCGAGAGAGAGAGTCTAAGTAGGAGTAGGTGATGCTGCGTATAAAAATAAATGTCATTTGCCTTATAGCCCAGATAGGGGCTTATAATGTTTATGTAGTACCATCATCGACACGACGCTCAAATTGTTATAGTGTTTAGAGACGAGTCTCACATCACATGAGCAGATATCGTGCACTCGACTACATCCCGAATCTATGTGCATGAAAGCCAGAAAGACAACAATGACTGTGTGTGGATGCTCAGACAATGCCATTTCAAACCTTCAATCGCATTATATTACATACATCACATCACTTTACATAGAACACACGGTCATTTACTCTGGAAATCCAGTTCTATGTAAATCTGATTGGGAGAAAGGTGTAGTTGCTGGTTCTTATGCACCGAGGTTTTCACCCGAGGATATAGGGAATTTCGGAGTGAAAGCATAAAATAGATTGGAGCAACGTTGGAGAGTAGAATCCTGTAACTGTCGAGCTTTCAGATGTGCAACGGAGCACTTTAAAGCACAGCTCTCATCACAGAACATTGCATCGTGAACAACCAGTCCGCCAAGGAATATGCCGACAGAGGAGAAAGAACATCGGGAACATTCATTCCACTCGTGTATCTATATGTATCTCTGTGTTTATGGCGCTAAAGCTAAAGGCCTTTTTAGTGTCCGTCTCTTCTCTGTCTATCTGTAGCATGTAGTATTAGTAGGATTCTATTTCTATATAGTGTGTGTGTGTGTAGGGATGAGTCTCGTTGAAGACTAAATATCGGACTACAGAACAAGCTATCACTAGTTGATAGTCGTAGCAGAGAGAAAGAAGTAACCTGAGAGGAGGATGGCCCCTAGCATCGTGCAAACAGATAGTAACAAAGATCGTTACCAACCTGGCCCGCGTTATTGCTTATTTTATGGGTTTTCAGATGTGAACTTCTCAGGACGGCTCATCTCCCTCTTCCTTTTCAGCTTTCCTCTCTAGATTTTTCTCATTTAATCGGCACAACACACGTGGAATTGGAATGAGTGAAAGAGACTTTCTCCAATGTTGAGCACAAAGGAAAATCTGGTGACATACGCTCTAGTTTTTAGTAAACTGTGTAAGCCCTTATAAATCCTTCCTACAGATAGTGCCCATACTTACAACAATACATTAAGCACTACTACTGCATTCTATCTACACTTACTTATAATACTAATAGACATTCCCGATACTCCTCTGCTCTAATGGAAAAGAAAGAGTAATTTTATACATAGTGCTACATATACAAGTAGTGCTCTATGTAGTGTGTAGTAGTCAAGTCGAAAGAGCTCAGTGCTCTACTCACAGCCATTCACTTCAATTCAAATGCCAATAGAAAGTTCTTGTGGATATTAACGTCAGTATACAAAGGAGGGCTTATACCTTTACTAAAATGGATGTCTATACTTAAAAAGTGACTACACTAACTAATACGTACTTATTTGTTGCTATGTAATGCAATGTAATGCTATGTATGTGCATTCTCCCTCAGATCTCTGAAAGGTATGTCCATACAATACTATGTCTGAAAGTTCGTTGTAGCGAGGAAGCGTTGTAGCGACGGCGGAGACAAGAAAAATGAAAAGAAAATCTACGCGTAAACGAGTGTTGTTAATACTGTGCATTATAGAGCATTACATTAGGACATTACATTGCATTGCACTCTTCCCTACAGCACTACGGCTCAATTGCATTCTCAAGACATTACAATCCGACTAACCTAAACTAAATAACATTCTTGAATCGACAATCGACTGGTTTAGTCGATTTGGGTCTGGTACTTACTTCCTTTGCTCCAACAACCAAATCGACTTGGCTTTTTTCAGGACTCCTTCCCGGCAACACGACACTCCACTCATTTTCTTTTCATTACAATACGCTACACGTTTCTAGTCTTCGGTTATGACCATGGTAAACGATCTCACCAAAATAAACAAATCCGGCTTCAGCTACTGACTTTATTTCCAAATAAAATAACTCTGTTGCTCTCTCCCTCCCTCTTAGTCTGAGTGTATGTGCTGTACTTGTCGCCATTTTATTCTCTTGTCAATGACAATACACTCACATGATGTCTACACGGAACTGCTCCTCTAATGGCCCCAAGACAATCATTTACATGTCACGACTCACAGCAAACAATAAAAATTTCTAGTCTCACAATTAACGGCACAAATGGGCCAACATTTCCTTCTGTCAAGGTCTGTCTTCACCCAATGAAAACATGCGATGGCCTTTGTCCAATTTAAAATTCTCCTTCCTCTGACCTTTCTGCTTTTATTTACTGACCATTAGTTAGTAAATGGGTATACTTGCATATATTAATAGTATCAAATAAATACTGCTACAGAGAGAGATCATTACTAAATCAAACCGAGTCCAAGTACAGATAAATATTGAAGCAATGTCGTAATATGATTCTATCAAGTTCAAATATTGCAGCAGACGTCATTTTGACTGCACCGTGTGTAATGCAGATATGAAATGGGGTATTTGCATATCATTTGCAGTTGTGTGTTGTAATGTTGCAGTAAAAATGGAAAGTTGTATTTTGAATTGAGTGCAGCACAATAGCATTATATTGCAGAAATGCATAGAAATTCGATTTTATTCGCTAAGGTTTAATTTAGTTCACGTTCAGAGAAGTGAGTTTTTAATGCAAGTTTATTCTTTTCAGGAGATAAGAAACATGTATGCACAAAGCAATATACAATCACGAGATATGAAAATAGCTAAAAGAGATGTAAGGTACGTGATGGGAATTATTTTTGGACAAGACATGCAATAGCATTATAACTCTTGGTATTCAAATCAATAAATTCTACATCATAACTTCTGGGATTGTAATATTATTGATTTGTTGTACTTGAGTAACTTGGCTGTTGCAATGAAATTGCATTATATCAACCTGACGATGTTATTGTTGATATGCTGGAGGATATAAGATTTAAAATTACGTATTCTGATGAGCATTTAACAATTGCATGTAGTGCTTATTTATACCCCACGGCTAGGAATGGGAGAGGATAGAGAGGAATTTGGGATTTGTCAAATATATGTGGGAGGACAGTGGAAGAGGACGAAGGAAAGTTTGGCAGAGATAGAAGAAGTGTGAATTGTTGTGTTCATGTCGAGACTGACTTGAGATGATTGAGGGAGGAATGGAGCTTTGGCCTTGTCTTGCTTATCGTGGAGGAGTTTGTCGGTTATGTTGTGTGCAGCATGTCTGGAGTTGGAGGGCAGAGCTGTGAGTTGGTGCTGGCTGTGTGGCTTGGTCAGGCCGTGTGAAATGAAATAGCAGCCACCACAACAAAACCCAAGTCATGCATGATGCACTCTTTCGCGGCTACGACTCACTGAACATAACCGAAGAAAGTTACACTCATATTTCTTCACTCTAGCATTCACTCTGTACACAGCACTCCTAGACTCGTCAGGAGAGGAAGACGAACAGCCCCACCGCCCGCATCACCAAAACACTCACAACTCACCCAAAAAACATCACGGAAAAGGAATGCTTGGAAATATACATTGAATCAAAGGAAACTGTCTCCAAAAAGGAATCTTTCGTTTAAAAAATGTTCTTTAGTATATATAACGGCTGTTACCGTCACTGACCTAACATAAGGATGTTCCTGTCTTTTTAATCCTTTCATTTAAAATCTGTAAGGTATAAAGACAGATTCTTTTATTTTGAAGACGTATTAATGGAAACCCATGGAAAATCCACCGTTTCCATTGCCTAACTAAAGGAAGTGAATTTGGAGACTCCAGACACTCACTTTAGTTAAGTACACAGTCATTCTCATACCATTCACACTGCATTCTCATAGGCTACTTAACCAAGTAAGCTAATGCATTCTCTTCAGATGTAGTATCTATGCATATTGTGTCCGTTTTGAATATCTTATGATCGCTAAGCTTTCCCTCACCAGCGTACTGGTGCTTACACTAACATAATATTTGTCATAAGGAACTACTGGAGTGTAAATGATATACCGTCACCGTCAGTACACGAATGTGGGGTTCTATTTTAGATATCTATCAATTTATACGTATATTTGGACTTTCTTATAATCCGTGTGTACCTAATTTCCTAATTTGTGCCATTTCTTCAGTATTGTTTCCGAGGTAAGAAAGAAGTCATTATGCACTGCCTTCCCTGATGTTCTCCAAATGTTGGTTCTCATCTTTTGCAGTTCGAGCAGTGCTTTCAATAGAAGGCAACTTTTATCATTAGTCTTCTTTTCGGGACGTATAATAATATTGGTGTATCTCTGATATATATCTTAGTGCTTAGGGTATACGAAGGGACCTATACTGCATCAGTTTATCTGTTTTAGTGTCAGTGATTACGGCTTAGGCGAAGGTGCTTCAGTTACATAGATCGAATAAAGTTTATGTAGCACATACTTTGTGTTATTACAAAGGATTGTTAGTACATGTGTTACAGGGTTCAGTTGAGGTGTCCAAGTCAAAGGATAACAGGAGAGAGAAGTATAGGGTATTAACATAAAGAGAGCTATTATTAGCACTGCATATACATATAGGTCCCCAATGTCAGTTCAGTGTATGCCCAAACAAACATATGAGTCTTTCCATACATTTAGAGAAGTACAAACGTGAATGCTGTACATATCAATAAAATGTAACTGCCAAAGAGTCAAGGAAGCGTGGAGCAGGGCACGTGTGTGTGAGTGAAGTGTGTACTATTTGGAGTTCACTGTATGCATTCCCTAATCGCTGTTCTAATTGGCAGCTGAACGATTGTCTTTTCAAATTGTGCTGCTGTAATGCGTAACGAAGTCTGCCACATATTGACTTGATAGATAAATTAGCCTCGGTGATGGAGGAAATTCGCTAGGAAGTCGAACGCAGAGAGAATAATTGTTAAACTACTAGACAATAGAGATCTTAGTGCAGCACTCACATCCACACAGCACAAGTTGATCCTGGCACAGAATTTGGTAGGAATAAACTCGGGACTGCGTGGGTCTACCGACCGGAACGATACGTCCCCGGGTAGATCCGCTAAGTACTTAGGCGCATGTATTTGTGATTAGATTATTCCAAATTCCAATAGTCAAATAATTTTTGAGTGGACATGCAGGGGAGAGGGAAAGAGCGGAAAATGCCACTCACTCATTCCCAATCACGGGAATCTTTTATTCAGATTCGGTTCCAGCTCTTCCGCCCGCCCGCTCTCATAATACATTCCTAAACGCCAGGCTATGTAGTTCTGCTGTAGATAAATGGAGAAGATGAGATGGGAGAGAAACCCGGAAGAGAAAGAACAGAGTGGAAATGGGCATAGATAACTTCCAATGAATTGGATTAGATTGGATTCAGTACATTAGAGAGATTAAAGGGACCTTCCTAGACTCCAGCATCCCCGCTCTCCATCCATCCTCCTCCTAACTGCTCTCTCCCGGAAGTTGATGACCGCTCTTTCACACCGAATACATCCATTCCCTCTGTCTATGACTCTCACTCTCCTCCAACAAACTCTCCATTCTCTCTGTGAATTCCTAATCTTATGGAAACTACAAAATGTGGTCTATTTTGCCTATACGCATTATTTACTTAAAAATGTAACTAATTAATCCCTATCTGATGTACATGAAGCATGGGAAACCAAGAAGAACATGTGTGTTACAACACTATACCGGAAACGCGTGATCCAATTTCATTTCAGATATAAAATCCAGTTATTTTCGAAATGAATACAGGAATTCCTGGTGTATTTGCCTTCAAATAATGTTCACGAAAAGAGAATTTGATGCTAGCAAGCGTACACCATTACAGATAAACGTGTGCGGTCAACTATTCTCTATTTTCTTTGGTTGTGTTGAAATAAATTGATTCGAATTGGAAGTTGGAGCGTCCTGTTCTGAGCAATGAATTGAAGTTGCCCGTATTTCTGCCTCAGTACACGTTATTATAATAATATCTCTGTTTGTGTGCGCTTATCTGGTGTATCGTGGGATTCATCTTCGTACAGATAGTAGTCGCACTTTTCCTCGTACGTGAGATCTACTTACCTCGACTGACAAACTGAAATGTAAAATAACAGGCTATTTTGCCATGAAAGCATTGAACCCTGATTTCCATAACTGTGAGCACACTATAAGTTCACGAGTTCATCGGAAAAAGCATTTTACAATAATTTTTACTTAGAGCAATGTCCATTGTGACAGAAACTCTAACGGTAGTGGGTTAGGTTGACTTGGGAGTCGTGACTGTGTTCGGTTGACTTGGGTGCAGTCGCCCTACTACTAGGAAAGAGATGTAATCTGGTCTGACAGAGTGGAACATTGTACACGGAGAAAGAAAACTCATTTCAAGAATAATGCATTACAAAATAAAAAGTACCTACATGTGTGGAGGATCGGTAGGTAAACATATACACTCACAGCTGAATAGAAAATAAGAACCGAAAGATAAACAGTGGAGAAAGTCCTCATTTCACTTTTACTTTCTCCTCTGAGTTGTGTGTGAAAAGTGGAAGTGATAGCATCTAACTATCTTTCTTTTACAAAGTTGAGACTCACAAGTTCATTGATCTCTATTTCTGACAATAGCGATATATTTAGCCAAGTTCACAGAGCAGCACCCGCTCAGATATGCTCGGTGTCTACCTTATCAAACCGAACTGGAGTAAACGGGAGAAACTTCCTTTACTGGCTTTCCAATCTAATCTAAAAAGAGGAATCCCATTGAAAGAGAAAGCACAGAGAACTTCTTTCACAATAACAGACTCAATAGGAGCGAACAACTTATAAATATTTGTTACTCAGGACCATGTATCGCATCACTATATTTAATAAGTGTTTGCATCTATGCGACAGTGAAATAATGACTGTGCATGTACTGCAACGACATACTTACCATACATTTCCCTGTCTGTTCAACGTAATTTAATCAGATCCTCAGATTTCCTTCATGTTGTCTTTCCGCACGAAGTTTCTCAGAAAACGTGCACTTTGAGACACTCTCTAGGTGCATCGTGAAATATTATTGGGCCAAACATAGAAAGAAGACTATATCTGAGGAATCCCCTTTGAAATAGCAAACCTATTCTTCCAATATTTATTTGCCTTCCATACCTTCATATTGCAAATCAAAATATATCCGAAATATTAATACAGCACTTACACAAGCAACACAAAACCAATTTTATTGAGCTTTTCTCCCCTTTCTGCATTTTGAAGAAAATGCACCAAACGAATTTTATAAAATCAATACTTCTTTTATGAAAAATTGTGCTGCTAAAAAAAACTTGGTCGTTTGTCTGACCTGATCATTTCTAACAGCTTTATTCATAAAGGATTTTGCAAGTTTCTTTGCTTGCTTTCCCTTTACCTGAGATAAGCTGTCTTTAAAAACTTTGAGCTTACAAATTACAGTGCGTTGCTTTCATTAGAATTGTGTGAATTGGGATGTGTGCCTAAAAGGATATGCTACATGTGTGCGTGTGGAATAAAATTGCGAGGCGACCCTGGTGGGGGTGATGAATGGAGGAAGAATAATGGAGAGAGGGAGTCTCGTCACAAAAGGAGGACTTGACAGTATTTTGTTCCCGACTGTGTTGACATGAAATTATCGGCCTAAGAGCTGGTGGATGGATAATAAGCTTCTTCCTTGGCGACTCTGCTAAGAGACCAAGTCAAAGAGCAAAGAACTCGCTACGGAGTCCCAATTGAAAGCGATAGATTACAAGCCACATTGTTTCCATCACATAAATCAAAGGTGGAGAGAGATGTCATAATTCACGCTACCATTTCACAAATAACACTTCCATAAATTATTACGCGCATACCAGACTTGAGTGGCTACTATTGTGTCTTCTCGCTCGCTCTGTATCTGATATCTACTATCAGTCTATCTATTTCGAATCGAGACTCCTTCCACTCCTCGCGTTTTTGGTGGCTAAGAGAAAGCTCTGTTTTCATTGCGTGAATGGCGAGGGCATGCTATAAGTCAAACTAGAGCGTGCTGAGGCCTGCTACTCATTATTCTTGTTAGTTTGTAAATAAAATTATTCTTTCTCGTATATGTGTGCAAATCAAATCATCGGAAAAAGAATAACAATCGACGTATTATACTAGGCCTCCAGCATTCTTATTGAATTTCGAAAGGTTTAGGCACCAATATTTGGTTGGTTTAACTTCGAAAGATACTAACTAACCCAGAGTGGTGAAGTTTATTGTTTTATACATTGAAAACGCGCTTGCGCATTTTGGGGAGTAAGTCCATGCATAGATCATACATGTGTCCAAATTATATTTTTATTATATAGATGAGCAGACTGTAGAGTACAGATACTTTAAAGGTGATTCACCAGCAGATGGAAAGCACGCTTTCTATGTCTGCAGACAAATGAAAATTCGATCCAATCTACTATTATCACTAATGACAATGACTTGTACTTCAATGCATGCACGAATGTCCTTCAATTTTAGCATCGGTCCACGTTCGGTTTGACTGGAGAGTACATTTAATATTAATATTTCCCTATTACAGATATCTCATTCTTCATTCTTACATATTCTGGCAAATCTGCCTAAAATCACTGAAATTCTTTGCATTCTTGTTACGGCCGAGGTCGATTGATCCACTTGTTTCATGAATATATTAAAATGTTAACGGACAATTGACCTCCAAATTGCAAAATTTCTAACTCAAAAAACAATCCGATTCATCAAAAATCAATGGATTAATTTTAGAAAATTCTGTCAACTAAAAGGAATCAACTGATGAAGTTTGTTAGCAACAGACAAAA
>JABASH010003804.1:0-15535 GCA_019776445.1 Tomocerus maximus | reverse complement strand
AAAAGTTCGTTCAATTCGCAAACTTAAAATCATTCTTTCAATTTCCGAACTTAAAAACAAAGTTCGTTCAACTCGCAAACTTAAAATCAAAGTTCTTTCAATTCGCGAACTTAGAATCAAAATTCTTTCAATTTCCGAACTTATAATCAAAGTTCGTTCAATTCGCAAACTTAAAATCAAAGTTCTTTCAATTCGCGATTTCAAAATTTAACAATTTGTCTAATTTACAAATTCAAAATTAAACAATTCGTCCACTTTGCGAATTCAAAATTTAACAATTTGTCCAATTTTACAAATTCAAAATTAAAACCACTATTCCAATTTGAGAATTTAAAATTATAATAATTTGCGTAATTTGCAAATTCAAAATTAAATAGTTCGTTCATTTCGTAAAATTAAAACTAAATCAGTTCGTTCAAGTCTCAAAATTAAAATTAAATCAGTTCGTTTACAATTACAACAGTTCGTTTAGTTTGTTCAAGTTCATTTGACCATCTAGGCTAGGAATTAAAAAATTTATTATATTAAATTCATTAGACTTTGCATTCACCAAATGCATATGCAGGTTAGGTTTGGCCTAAATTTTAAAGAACGGATTGTCAGATAGGAGTTCATAAAACGAACTTATACGATTCTTTTACAATTACGTTTGCCAGTTCATCACAATTTTTTTAGTTCGTTTGACAATCATACTTAAAGTCTGGCAAATCTCCAGCATTTCGTTGGTTCAGTTCAATGGAACAGAACATGTAACCGAAAGAATAAGGAACTTGTTTTCAGTTCTGAACTTTTTGTGGCTCTCTATCAATGTTCTTCTGTCTACTTTTAAGCTTTTAAGGCCTTTGACAAAAAAGTTGGAGCTAAAAGATGCCTACATAGTGTCATGTACATTCTGTGCTATTACTCATAATTTTGCGAGAAAGTATAAGAAGTATTAGCTGAATAGTTATGAATTTCTCTCTTCCATCATTTAAGGAATATTAGTTAAAAATGTAGCAAGACTTATTTACTTGGAAAGAAAGGTGGGGAGACGTAAAGAAAGTAAAGATAGTGCCATTGGCATCTAGAAAAGCATTTCTTTAACTGCACACTTTGTCCCGGGCGAGACTTGGCTTCTCTTTCTCTGCAACTCTCTAATGCACTATATAGTCGACGACTCCTTTACTTCCAGCAGACAGAAATAGTTGAGTTGAAGCGAGTCGACTTGAAATTCGCTTGAGGAAATCCGACCAAGAAAGAGACAACTACTACTATACTTAACTATTATCATCAATGCCTTATTCTACTTTTTACCAAACTAGCGCTATACTCGATATATACTCGACTAATATATACTTATGTTCTGTCCTGTCTGTATAATGTCACCAAGTTTCTACTTGGAATATAAATAGAAGATACCGCTCAGCTTTACAGTTGCAAAGGAAGTTCAATTCCCGGAAAAGTTACAAAAAATAGATCAATATTTGACCCGAAATTGTTTTCCAAAAAATTCTCGCACAACTTGACTGAAAAACGGCAAAGTTGAAAATTATTCCGTATAGATATAGACGGAAAGAGTTTTATTTGAGGTTTGGGCTGTCTAACGATAAGTGAACTGTAGAGAAGAACTCTTTAAAAAGAGCTGTAGTTGTCGTGTGCCATAACCGTGGTGAAAGAAATGTCTGTCTCAACTGGACCAGAAGAAGAGTTCTCTTTAGTTCCTAAGTGCCTTGGCTTTAGTTACATCGCCCATTAGAACTCACTATCATTTCCCTGTCCCATCTCTCAAAATCTATTATAGAGCCCTTATCTTCTCCCAACTAAGGACCTTCATTCACAATGACGAGACCACTTCATATACCACTTTTCCAAAATTAACTATCCTCCACAATTTCTATATTTTAATATTTATTTACGTGATTAACTCGTCTAGTCTCCCTCCACTTGTACAATAGTTAACAAAAGATAAGCGTACGTGTCTAGTCCCGAGTCTTAATAACCCTTTCTGACTTATTTTCCCCACAAAAGGGTTCTATATTTTAATTTCATTCTAAAAATAGCAATATATTAAAGACTATGGTTTCCCAAAGACGTGTGGTCTGGCATTTCATAGTCCAATATTTTTTATCTTATAGAGATACTCGGCGAAAATTTCGCTTAACGTGCTTTTTTCAATTTTGTGCTTTCTCCCAGATTTACTTGCACCTCTTTAGATCCGAAGAGATCGTGTCTCCATAAATAACCAAAGTTTTTCATTTCGTTGCCTTTTAGTATCAATTCACGTTAGCATAACTCATTCTTCATCGATTGGCATACTCTAGTTGTGGCCACAACTTTCTCCGTCTTTTGCAAGACAGCATTTGCTAGTCGGACCAGTATGTTGGGTCGAGTAAATATTATTGTGTGTGCAATGCAAAGATAAATAAGAAATACGTTTAACTGCTCCTAGAGAGTACAGCTAAGTAGAGTACTGCCTTAAGATTGGTCTGGGGATGAGGAGGAGTGGCTAATAAAGTATAGTTTTTGAATAAATGTGTGTGGAAAGTGAGTTATTTGGGTTAGATGAGTAGAGAGAGAGTCTCTTTGATCTCCTTCCATTCCTTTGCCCTTTCCTTTTCTCTTCTGCTCATTTCACTTAGCCATCTGTGTCCGCCCGGATTTATTTGCTCTGCTTTCTTCGCCCTGTCTCTTCCATTTCACTCCATGATACACTGACAGACAATACAATTCATACGTAGACACAAAGCCCATTCAGCCCACAGACTACCTGCTGTGCAAAAAAGTTCAAGTTGCAAATAAATAAAATGCCTTGCGACACTTCAAACAATAGAAACCAACTACAACAGACAGACAGTTGTTCAAATAAAACAGCCGATTAAAACAGCTCGCTCCGTGCAAAAATATAATAACTTTCTTTTGTTCTGTCTATACACTTAATATACACTTATATGCTTCATATACACTTATATGCTTAATATACACTTATATGCTTAATATACACTTATATGCTTATAGCATATAGATCCAAGTTTACTTATGAATCCAAGTGAGTAACTAACTAGCATCATTCTCTGCTCTCCTTTGTTACATTAAATCCAAACCCACGATGACGTTAACAGAGCAGACAAACCATTCTATTGTAAAAAGTAAACAAAAAAGTATCCACACACACTCTGTGTACTCTTCTCTCTCGACATATTACAATATTCATTTAAGTTTCTATTGTTCTTTACTAAGAGAAACACAAAAGAGAATGGGCACAATAGCTCTGATTCAGCTCAAACTTAAATGAATATTGTAATACACTTAACTGCAATGCACTGCTAATGCACTTCACTCTCGTTTACTACGTCCTCTCCAAATACTAATAATCACACTCATTTAATATTATGTACTGCACTTACCAGCTAATAGTCTAATTAAAACTACAACTCTTTACTCCATTTCTCTTTACTCTTTCAGACTACAACAAAAGACAGACCATTTCCACATTCATTCAATTTAACTACACCCAGCCAAACAACAAACATGTCTTGTAACATTTATTCAGAATATTTTGAAAGCCCTCTGTGGAAAATAATTATAATTTTTTCTATTGTATGATTAGGATTTAAACAAGTGAAGCTTGGATAACTGGATCAAACATTGTGTACACAGAATTATTTACTTTTGACAATTGTAGAAGGGTTTGAGTATTTGCGTAGATGTCGGAAGATTGTAAGAGGTTGTTAGAGAAAGAATGGGAAATGGTGAATCCTCGGGAAGAAGACATTATTTACTTTTGTTGAGTGGAGAAATACAGTTCTGTTTACCCCATTTTATGTATAGCAAGTAGTTAGCACTCGCAAGAAATATTTAACATACATCAAGAAGGCACAAGACTTGTCTTATCATACCAAAAATATTGCATGCGGGAAATTGAGCATAAGGGATCATTTGCAGAACTAATAGCCTCGGAGGCTGGATGCCTACATAGCATACAGAGCTAACAAATATGCATGCAGAAATGGCTAAATGTCAGATTCCAATGCAAACGACAGGAATGAATCAAATCAAACGGTTGGGATAAAAATTCGGATAGACAATGGCCTAGTCGAACAGATTCCTTCTGTCTCCTCCTATAAATATACAAAGTCAAGTCAAGTGTGTGTTCTTTTATCCACTCCCTACTATACAGGGTGGCAAGAATATCCTTTATGCACGTAATTTCACGTCCCATCCGGGCAATCCAGTCTACTCAATTTTTGCAACTCCTTCTCATCCTTCCAATATGCTCATATCCATTTCGTGCCATAACCGGAGACATTTATAGTTATAGTTATGATCTAAGCTCTCCCTTACATGCTACACTTTCGTGGTTCTCTATACTCCTCCGACTCTCTTTGTATTCTTCCTTTGTGCGCGACTTACTCTACTTATTCAAGGTTCGCCATTATAACTGTACCTACAAAGCATCCCTATTTTTAAACATTTTTTGTTTACTTATCCATTTTCAACCATTTTCTTTCTTTCTGTCTGCATTCATATTACATTTTCCAACATACAAATCAATTTTCATATTTCAACAACTTTATCCGATAAAACTTTAATTAAATTGCATGTAATGGCACTAAAATTTTCTGAAGCAGGACAACATTAAAAGAATGTAGAACAAGAAAAAGCTGTCACCCCAGAAGATTGGATAAATTTCTTAGTAGTAATGGATTTGGGTAATGAAAAGAGAGGATAACTGGCTATTTGTCAAAATAAGTAATGTGTAGGTAATGCGGAATTTCTTAATTAATGTTCACACTTTATTCGCAGAGTCTTCGGATTCCTTGAAGAAATTCCTAATGGGCTGATAATTAATTGACTAATTAGGAAAGAACGGAAATTGGATCGAAAATCAAACACAAAAGCGTTCATTGTTCTGCGCGGGCGGTTGTCTGTTGTCTCTGTCTTGGGTTGTTGGTCTCTAACTAATGTTCTCACATACTTAGTCCATTTGTACTATTTATAGTTAACATCCATTCCCTCGTATAGGAGGATATTGTTGTGTACAGAAGAGAACAAATAGGAGGAATGTAGGTATGCACTTAATGTAAAATCCTGTCCATAGTGAAAGGACTGGGCGTAAAGAAAAAAGAGAAAATCGAGAGAGCTTTATCTTTATCACAAAGGATTCTATTCATTCTCCATTCCGATCTATATTCTTTCTCTGATCTCTGATGGGATGAGGTGGCTAGGAAGCATTACCAAAAGCGAATCCATTTCCAGTACGAGAATACTAATCCAACGGAAACCCAGATATTTTATCCTTTGTACTATCACACCCACATATCTCTCTACATCAGACACTGCTAATTCTATTATCTCTTTACAAAAATCCCTTTTTCCTGCTCCCACTTTCATTTTTCATCCCTTTTCCCCAGCCTCCCTACTGTTCCCTACTTATTCACAAATAATTAAGACAACTTTACTTTCTCCGCCATTTATATCTAACATTTAAAAAATACCCGCGAAAAGATGCGAAAAGAGTGAAACAACAAAGCGTACGATATTTCAATTTTTGACGAAAAGTTGACGTGCAGACCGTGCCAGATTACTTTTTGTACGCTGTAGTGCACAAAGAACTGCTGAATTGCAATAGCCCGTCCAGTCCGTCAACTTTACTTAAGTCAGCCATAAGTCTTTGTTTGCGAAGGCACTCTGGAAAACAGTCGGCATTTTGCCAGTTTTCGTATAAAATGTTTCTGATCAAAATTATCCACACCGACCGAGAATATTCGCACTAAAGTACTAAAAACAAACATGACACAATAATGGCTAGAAATACGTCAACAGCTTTAGGCGTCCATTCCAATTTGCAAGTGAAAAGAGTCGACCGCGGCAAAACTTTTAAATCAAATTACTCGGACGCAAATTTACTACATAAAATAAAGTTTCTCTGACAAATTGCTAGTAAAAGTACTGTTTACATAAATGTTACCTGACACGGCCTTGACGGTCTGCAGTTAATCCTAAATTAAATTCAACTAATGGAAATCATCAAACTGAAACCTTTTGTTTTCCATTTATTATTCTTCGTGTCGACGACTACTGATGCAGCTGCGGTACTTGTTGTAATACTACTTTGGGTAAGTATACCTGTTCAACTTTAGTCGGCTATAATAATCCATTGAACATTTTATTTGGTGATTGTGTAGTTCATTTTATCTAATTAACAGAGAAACCAATTAAGCCAAGAACAAGTCTTGCAAAGTTCCAGTTGGATGCAGACGTAAGCGACTCCCGTTTTCTTTTTGTGGTATAAGTTTCACAAATGGTACCTGTCGACTATTATTTGCGTAAATTACTAGTCTTGCTATTTATAGTCTGTTCATATCTAAATCAGTCCTTATCGTTCTTTTACTAGGAGGAAGCGTTAACAAAACTTGGACGAGCTTTGACACGACAGGCTAGACCAGAACTCAATAAGAGGATCAGAAATGTCCAATAAGTTCTTAGCAACTTTTGTGTGATCTCCTGCAAAGTATTATATTCCAACTCTTGTTCATTTCATCTCTCTGATATTTAAGCCCACGTATGCAATTTCCAACTAAAAGGTTCTCTCACTTTTCAATTCCTTTAAAAGCTCAACTTTCCATTAAATCCAACTTCACTTGACGACTTGACTCCCTTAAACTAATCGCAACTTCCACCACACACTAACTGATACTCTTTTTCCAATTTCATCTCTTGCAGATATATCTAAGCTCACGAGACCTCATTGTACGTCTAAGGATCCTCTAAGCTCAACTCATTCCGCAAGAATATCGCCAAAGAAAATAAAGACGCTTAAGGGTCAAATTCTATAATTTCCTGAGTACCCACCTACACGCGTAAGATTCTGTATATCGGGTTTTATGACCCCAGTTCGATAGCCTATTCATCTCCGTGCAACAGAACCAAGTTTTTCAAATCCCCACAGTTGACAACGTAATCTGTAATTTAAAGCTGTAATAGTAATAGAACCGAATTGTAATCTCCAAAATAATCTTTTCTAATTAGGCCAAAAATAGTTTCTAAATTAACTCTAGTTTTTTTAAATTTCCGATTTTCCACCAATTGGCCACGCCTCTCCTTAATCTTAATATCTGAGAAACTAATCCGCCGCATTAAGAGTGAGAAGGGAAATGTTATTATTACTTTTCTGCAACAGTTTTATTATTTAAAGACGATATAGCGTGTTTAATAATCACTGTGTAGTTTGTTAACTTTGTGAAAGGTAAACTATGGTTAACGACCACACAGAGGTTAACAATTATTTATAATTAAGTTTAATTATCCCTATTTTTCAATCTCACTGATTGATGGCGAAATAATTATACGGTATAGTGTAGACCTGTAGACACTGTTATTAAGGCGACCTAAACAACAGTCGTAAAATAATTGTTCGATGTTATCGCCTCCGTTTCAAAAATTGTGTCGATAGTGATGAATTTGTTGAGGCAGTTGAAAATGAAGGTAATATCTAGATAATTGTGACAAGCAGTGGTCTTGTGAAATAGAAGTTGACGGTTGGAATGAGTGGAGTGAATGGGAGAAAGTAGGTTAAAGTTGGGCGGAAGACAAAAGAAGAAAGTTTGGTCCGTGTCCATCGAAACAAAAGAAAAAGGAGTAAATTGCATTAAAGCAGCTGGCTGGAGGAAATTCGAGTGTAGGCCAAAGAGTATTTAGGACAAGGATTCATTGGTTTGATTCTTTTGAGACAGTGACACTATGACACTAGTAAACTAAGAAGTACTTCATGTTATCGCAGATGCTTCCATCCGTCCAACTCTACTCCACTTACCTATTTAACCATCAAGACAAGTGAGGTAATTGCCAACAAATCCCTACCAGTATAATAGGCCTAATCCTCCGTTGGGACTGGAAACTTTTTCTCTCAATGTCACACAAATAAAATCGATGCATGTAGAAGCATTTAGCCGTAGTTAGTATGTGCACTGACGTTTCAAGGACTTGATGAGCAGACAGGAAATGTTATAAAAAGGGTTGTTACCCGGCGGCTGTTGGTAATCAATACTTTTACATTTTGAAGGCAATTATTACAATTACTGCGAAAGTAGAGCGAAAATAGAGTGGAATGCATCAGCAGTCTATGCAGTCCGTATAAATTAACGAGTTGTGTTGGGTAAGGATTTAAGGAGCAGGGCTACGAGTATTAGTGATATGAGGATACTTACCCACAACAATTAAATGAACGAAATGTCCTATGGGTGGTGTAGTACTGATTTGGCACTCGTAGATCCCCGAATCGCGCTCCTGCAATCACATAAATCCCATTCTCAGTCTCATTACATCCGCACCATTATCGGCCTCTTGTGAATTTTTTACTTGGCCGTAAACTCTTTGGCACCCTTTCACGGAACTCTCTGCCGAAAAGGTACCCGAGGAAATAATAGGACTGGTCGGGAGGAGAAAAAGAGCTTTTATTTAACTTAAGGACTGTCACTTGGCTGGCTGGCTATTTCTATTTTCTCTATTCTTTCTTCCTCTCTGTAATGTCTACTTCCGAAATGCATTTTGTTTTGCTGCTCTGCATCATCCATTCTACAGAGTGCTGCCTCCAGACTCTTTTCAAAGGAGGGTATCAATTCATTGAGAAATTGCGATGCTATTAAAGTAAGAGCAATCCAGACCTAATAATAAAGACATAATAGCTACCTAAAATTTAAGTAGGTCCTTATTACTTGCGTTTTCTAAAGAGGCACATAAAATACTTGCCAGACGCTTTTATTTTCTTCTGTGCAAACCCTGTCAGCCTTTGTTGTGTTTAATGGGGACATTGTCCATCCTCCAATGCTAATCTTTGAGAAATCGCTGACAGAAAACATACAATTCCCATTCAAATTCAAATGTGCCCTCCTTGCCGAGTAAGATCGTAATTTTACAAGCCATTTGCTCCTCAAGAATTAGATGCGTAAGAAAAGATAGTAATTGAGAGAATAGTTTGAGGAACGTGACCTGCTCGGGGTAATAATCAACAAGGAAACATGACCGTGGTCTCAAGAAGTTGCTCAGATGTTGTTACTCGAAATGGTATATATCATCTGGGAAGATCAAAGGGCAGTGTTACCTATGTAAAATAGTAATGTTGAAAGTAATCCGTTCATTAGCGAGAAAGAGAGGAAACTTTGTCTTTGGCGTAACTTGGCACTTACTCTGTATTATTAGGTTACTATAGGCACTCGCGTGTAATCTTTAATGTATGCAGTGGGAAATGTGCATTGTATGTAGTTGCTAAGCTGTCGAAAACTAATGTTAGCATCACATTCCCCAGACTTGACTTTCCGAAATGTAAAACAACACGAAGAGACAGCCACAGCACAAACTTTCATCTTTCCTCATGTATGCTTCGTTTTCAGATTTCCTATCTCTATACCTCTGTGGCTTTGATTTTACATTACGCTATACAACAGAATGTTGCCGAGCCTTTCTTGTTTACTACTCCAGGAATAAGTTTGCCTCAAGTTCTCTAAACAGGATTTTCTGGATAAATGAAGCGCAGAAACTTTTGTATATCAGAATTCATATTTTATCCAGAAATACAAATAAATTACATTTTTTGGAGCTAGTACATGTGTTGCAGGGGAAAAGTTGGCAAGAGGAAAGTAAGTGGATGGGAATGGGAGAAAGTTGAGTTAAATGGAGATGGAGTTCAAAGTGAAAGTTGCTTTCCTTCACTCACCTGAGGATATCTAATTTGTAACGTCCATTCATCCGTGTGAGGTTTGTGAACGGCTTGGAATCGTTGGTCGCTTGTGTAGGTGTCTCGACCCACCGTCAGTAAATGGATGTCTCGGTGTCTCACCCATGATATCTACAAATGTCACAATTTACAATATTGCAAATCTCCCAAAGTGACTACCAATCGCTTTCACTCCTACTTTCTCATGGTCATTTAACCCGCTTTATCACTCACCGTTCGATTCCCCGAATTTCGAACACGACAGGTAAGAGTGGCCGTTTTCCCGACAAGTGCAGTCACATTTTTTGAATATTCTTTATCAAAATAAGGGCCGGGCGGACTGTAAGCTGCAAAGTCAAATTCCTCGTCTTCTTCTGCAGAATTCGTACTCAGGACTAAAAACACCCAAAACAATATTAGCATCACCTCAAAACTATTTAAAACCCAAAACTTTCCAGGCACTTGGACTCTTTCTTTTTTCTAGTTTCGGTATTTATGTACGTTTGTCTTTGGAAACAATTAATGTCACCGTAATGCGTACTGTTTGCCACACCACAGAGTCGGAGGATGAAAAAACCGGGATTTTTTATTGTGCTCGTGTGCAAGAATTCCTTTTTCCGCACACTTACACAATCTATAAATATCTGGCAGGAATTTGGCGTGTAACAAAGACATAAAAATGGTTTTATGAGCAACGAATGTAAACCTTGAAACAAATGAATTAAAAATCAAAAAATGTTGGGCTTTGTGTTTGCTGATTCTTATTGTTATGTCTGCAAAGTCGAAGCATTTACTTTCCGTTTCAATCGAGCCATTTCATCGACTCTCATAACTCTTAACTCAAACATCCAAGCGTCTTTTATTGCTCTTTCTCTCTTCCTATCAAATACAATCACCCACGAAATAGTGCAACATCCTCCATTCCACGGACATTACACTATAGAAGACCAAATCCATACATGGGCTGTTAGAAATATAATATCGCAGAGAGTATTTCATTTCATACGCTATTTATCCCGGAATGTTCTGCGAGGACGTAAGTGCGTACATATGCACTCACTCAGGCACTGCAGTTCATATAAACTTTTCTCCCCTCTTGGCCCATTCTTCATAAATCACTTCATTCCAAGGATAAAAATACCCAACAGCAATGAGCCACACACATTTATTTAGCAAACTATCTCAAGATAAATGGTCCTCCAACCCTAACTTGATCCATTCCTTTGCTCATCAACCAATATTTTCATTATCGACTTTCTTGTGACATATTTATACAGACAGGAAATTTGCATTACCGCCTCACAACTTCCGGATTCATTTGCTAATGTATGCCCCAGAAATTCTGTTGAGCATTTCCTCGCAATATCCGCCAACAGTCTTCACTAGACCAATTAACGACCTAAAAATAATTACATTTCAAGCAAAACCTGGAGGCAGCGTCATGTGATACGAGTTTCCATTCCAGTAAAAAATTATGCACAAAGTAAGCCGCGAATAATGGCGCGAGGAGGAAAGGTCTATTGAAAATAACTCCGAGTCAGGGAAAATAATTATCAAGTCTTGAACCTTTTTCACATGTCAATCTGCGGGGAAACCTGGCACCTCAGCGAATTCGTAGGAGAACATGTCTCATAACCAATCCTAGCTGAATAGAAATGTAAATAACTCTGACGTGGCTTTTCTCAACTTTTTCTTTCTTACCTGCCTCTCAAAATTCCTCTTTTCAATTTTGTTGACGACTATGAATTCATTTCTGCCGAGCTAATAACGGAAATCCAACGCATTTTCTCTCCGCTTCTTTCCGGACGAGAATATTTTAGGGGCTTTGGGAGAAATACAATTCTTGCACATGTGGGTAGGAAATAACGTTATTTGTGTACATTAAGGACAGTTTGATTTTGTAAAAGGGTACCTCTTTGAACAATAAAGAAAACAAGTTTATAGTTAGAGGACCTGAATCAATTGAAATCTGACAGGGAATTTGCAACTTCAAAGAATTTCTCAACTTTGCCATCTTATTAAAGTTAATTTTCTGACTATTTCCTTTCTTCATGTCGACGTTCACTAACTGATAATTCAGTTTCGGAAAATGTAAAACAAAGTGGAGCACGCTAATGGTAAATGTATGAAAGATTAAAATTCTAAATTGCATCGAGAGTCTGACAGAGTCTTATGGGTTTGTTTAGAAAACAGTGAAATGAAAATACACGTACACTGCAAAGGAAGGAACTTACAATCAATTCATGTTACCTTGACTTGAGCTGACTGTTTTGACCTCTCCCTACTCTCCTCCGCTACATCCTCCACCTCCATACTCTTATTCTAAAGAAGATGAACCAACTTGATGCAACATTTACATTTCGTATCACAATAGGCACAGTTCTCCTTCCACCACTAAAGCTTAGAATACAAGACTCTTAATTCCATTCACTCATTTTCATTGTTCAATGGCCAACCTCCGTCTTACTCCCTCCCTACTACTCTACTTTCAAATACCGTATATTCCCAAATACATACGCCAACCCGGGTTTATAAAATCATTCATCCACCGGAGAATCGAAAAACATTTACTTCCTCGGAGCTAAAACGATAATACCAAACGACAATACAATTTAAGTTTTCGTAACATAAATAAAGATTAATTTTTGAATTTTGAATCAAATAGACACAAAAGGTAAACCACTCTTAAAAGTGCCCAAAGTTGTAAATGTTTCGTAGCATTGGCTTTTCATTGCGAAATATCTCATTGTGCCCCAGAGCTGATTACTACGGGTTTTGAATCCAAAAGACACAAAAGGTAAACCACTCTTAAAAGTGCCCAAAGTTGTAAATGTTTCGTAGCATTGGCTTTTCATTGCGAAATATCTCATTGTGCCCCAGAGCTGATTACTACGGGTTGATTGGTAAATGTACGGTAGGTAGTAGTTATAGGAGGAAGTAGTATGGTGAAAGAAAAGTTAAGTAAAGTAAGTAGCAAGTTTACTTTGCATCATTGCTAAGTCTTGTTGGATGCCTGGAGGTAACGGTTGATGTCTCCTTATAGCTAAGTAGTGAGTGGCCTTAAAAGAAATGAAACCCTGCCTCGTCTATATTTAATGATTAAGAAAAGGAAACATAAGTAAAGGAAAGTGGGGAGTCTTGATGTAAAATAAGAGGGAGAAATGATTGATGGGCAGAAATGAAATTTTTATTCTATTCTCGTCTCACGAACTTTAAGCCATGTCAGGAGACCAGACCATGCCAAATAATATGTCGACTGGCTATTGTATTACTCCCCAGCCAGCCGAAACCCGAGCATTTTCAAACGCGCACTCAAAACTTGTTTCTATAACAAACTCTCCGTTTTCAATTTTTATTGAATAAGCAATACAATTTTCGTCTGCTCTTCCTCCTCTGACTTGTGCAACAACGTATTATTTACATATCTAATATCTGCCATATCACAACATCCTCCTTTCCTTCCTCTCACATTCCTGGGGTTGAGTGAAACTTTATAGCTTGATATATGAGCTATGATTTGTTATTGATAGCATCGCAGACAACCAGCTGCGCACAAACTTTATTTTCATGTCCCAATGTTTCCCAACAAATAAATGAAACATTTTTATTCTTTTTTTGAATCTACTACTACGCTTTTTCAGACATTCCGCTCATCAAAAAAGAAAATATTAGTGTAATACGAGAAAAACGTCTTTCAGAAAAAACCGAATAAATCCTCGGGTTCATTCCACTAATCTAAACAAACCGGATATGCTACCGCATTCACTTTGTGTACATTATTATTACAATTTATTGATAACCCTATTCAGAACATTCTAGTATTCATTTCCTACACGGAAGGAGTTGATTAAGGTAACATTTTTAGGGCTACCTATGCAATTCGATAAGTTAGAAATGCGGATATTTAATTTAAATGTGTTAGAATAATGGCGGCGAGTGCACATTTAATATTCATTTAAAGTTTGAAGCTGTGGCATGATTTTGGATGCAATTGGTGGGTTAGTAATTTAAAAGGCAGGATGTGTAATCATAACATGTGCATGTTATGATTATTTTAGGATTGCAAGAGCAACACTCACTTGTTTGCAGTAGTTGTGGTGCTATCTGCAATTATTTCCTCTGGCTAGGTAATTGTAATTGGAAAAGTTATTATTATGAAGTAGTATTCGTGTAGTAAGGGCAGGGAGGGAGAATTCTTATGAATAATTGTAATTTGTTGGCTAGGGCTGAATATTGCATTACACATGTGGATGTTGTGTGATCTTTTCACGGTAATGAATGTAGCTCTGCAGTACATAGTAATAATGGAGAAATGTAGGCACGGATGCAGTGCAGTGGTCCGTTCTGCTTTAAACAGTTTCAACTCGTTAATTCATGCAGCACACAGGAAACAAGGCCCTACAGCCCAATATTTTCTGGCCTAATTGACATAGATTTATTATGACATATTGCATTACACGGGCACAACTCTCCTATCGCGTATGCTTTCTTAATCCGACGACTATACCCTTAACTGTGCCCAACTAACAAGTCTCTCTATTATATCCTCCCTTTTCTCATTCCTCCGTTTTCTAAATTCATTTTCTTGCTCAGAATTGTACGTGAACAGGATAATTCATTCGTTTCATTATTTCAGTTCCATCTCGACTCACGTCAACTGAGTTAACACAATCCTGCCTAATAACATATTCAATGAATACACAAAATGCATCCATTATTATGACTGACTATGTAGATGGCTGCTACAGGGTCACAATTAGTCGATATACAAAATGACAGGAATGAAAATGGATTCCAGACAATAATCACAACGACCCTCATGCCACGCCAGTTCGCTAATAATCAGCTCAACATGAACTCTTTAAGTGGATCTTGAGTAAAAGTGTTCCCAGCTGCTACAGTTGATTAGTGAGTAATTACACCGAGCCCCTGCAACGGAGATTCAGCCTGACAGATTCGCCCAACACCGACTCGATTCATTTCTGTCATTTACGTATACATTTCTCATTTTGCCACTTCATCATTTTCCCGAATTCCTTAGCATTTCTTAAATATGGATTGATAAGCGTTTCTTGGCGGAAGAGTCGAGTGTGGAGAGAAACAATAGTTCTGATATCATGTCATCTCAAGTGAAAACTGAATTGGCTCTTCGCTCTTCCTAATAATATTATTCTGTCTCCTTAGGCTTCACTCGGCTGCCTCCTGGCGCCTTCCACTTCCCCTTTCTTTACGCCTTTCACCTTAATCCAACATCTCACATTCAGTCAGACATAATACGCAATCCTCAACTCAACTTCCGCAATATCCGCACTTTCCGAATTATCAATCCTTCCAATCAAGTCTTGGAATATCGGCCATTTCATGCAAATTCCGATAAATGAAAATAAGATTCCCAATTGTGCACCAAAGTTATAAATAATGTAGCCGAGGATGATTTTTGGGCTGCATTAAGACTGATTCCTTTTAAGCTCACGCAGACAAAAACGGATGAAGCTCAAAGTCAAAAGGAAATGTAATGATGCTTGTGATTCAACGTAACGATTGTTATGCCCGCAGGAAGGTAACGCAGGCTTAGGAACCGCTTCATCTAAAAATCCACTTGACATCACAAAGCTTTGCTAAGATATGAATTCCAGTCTAAAATTATCTTTCACTTCCCTAAGCCTCTCTACAGTCCTCATAAATATTAGTCCAAACGCTAAAAGCTCCACTCCTCCTACTTATAGACCTGACAACTTTTACTGCTTTTCTTCCAACCTCCACCTCTTTAACGCAATTATCCAGCTCTCCTCATCCACAATTTTCAAAATAGCTTTCAACCAATACTTTCAATAGCTAAATTAC
>JABASH010003803.1:0-15537 GCA_019776445.1 Tomocerus maximus | reverse complement strand
TTATTTAATAACAAGTAACTTATGAAAATTACCCTAATTGAATCTATTTTTCGTTATTTGTATAATGAATATAAAAAGGTAACTTGATCGTGATGTGCAAAGTTCACATTACTTTTTATCATAAATTAGTAAATATACTAACCGTAGATGTACAATATCTAACGTGCTGTACATATTTCAATTTTTGCTTTTTAGCAAATAATTACTATACTATACAGTACAAGTACAACAGGGATTTCAGCGTTACTTACAAACGTTTCCGTGCTTGAACCATCATATACGATAGTTTAGATGGTTTAGTTTAATATCAATAGTGACACTAAACTTGTCATCATCTACAGCCAGCGTAGGTGATTAAATGGGTTTCGGTATGTACGTATTGTATTATAGTAAGAGTCTATTATTCTTTTCTGCTTACACGTAATTTGTAAAAAGTTTATTACATCTACAGTAGATTAATTAGTAATTAGTTTAGGTAGCTACTTCGTACTTACTGTTCGTACTCGTTGGTTTTACAAATATTTACAATTGACGACGAGGTAGTATACTTAAAAATGTCCATTCTAACACTAACCGAGAATGAAAACCGAGATCACTTGTGGCGAGACTTTTTATTTGCTTTCTTTACCCTATGAGAGGAAGACTTGGATACTTTACTCAATGTATCAAAGGAACTTGACTGAGCGTTTGATGCTAAAGAAGATTTGGCATGATGAGAATGACTTGAACCTCCATGACTGCTGGGATGGTGGGGAATTGACGCAGCGTTCTCGTCACTTCCACTGGCATCTGCGTGTGATTCTGATTCGCTGTTTCTATAAATGAAAGGAACAAAAATAGTTTACTTTAACCTAAGGAATTATCTCTAAGTACAACTAAAATGTATGCTATTAACAAAATATTAACCTGTCTGCTGAAGCGTCAACGTATCCACTAACAGCCTGCATAGACGTAATTGATGACTTTGAAAAAAGACGCTCAGCCTCTTTAAATTTACGATTCCGTTTGTCACTTTTTGTGTTGGCACTGGCGCTGGGTTTGGACGCTCCCGACGCACCGGCTATGTATCTGTCCCAACCTCTGATAATGTTACCATATAGTTGTGTGTCTTCTAAATACGAACCCTCAAAAGCGTATATTTGCCTTTCCAAGTTGGCTAATGTATCCTGCATTAGCAAAAGTATAATATATATATATAGCATTTTTTATAGTCAATTTCATTCCGAATTATGACGATTTAGTATTACGGACAGCTGTGAAAATCCCAAAGACACTACGTTATTATGAATTCCTTTCCAGTTTTAGAAAAATTGTATTAGCTCGGTAGAGCTTTGGCTCGGGATTATGGGGCCTAAAAATTCAAGATTTGCCGGAAACCTGTAATTGTTCTCTAAAATTTCGCTGCTCACTTTTCTCAACTTCATTTCGGATTCGGAGAAACCAGTTTTCATTTTATGATCCGGGATAAAATTGAGAAAAGTGGACGACGAAATTGTCCAGCAAAATTCCAGCTTTACGCCCATATCAACTTTGAAGTTTGAATGTCATTTATTTTCTCAGTAACATCCGACATCCGACGAGCCTTTGCTTATACAATTTTGCCAAAATCAATGAAAGGCAATGGTAATATGAATGATAGTCGTGTCATTTCATGATTGTTAAGTGAGTTACCCTTACAACTTATCAAACCTAAAACATTCAAGTAAACCAGAAAGTAAACACATTATCTTGCAAAATTAGTCATTTATAGAACTACAAAAAGCATCTGTGGATTGAAATGTGGCAAAAATTAATTTGCCCATAACATACAACATACATTAATTTTTCATTTCAATTTTAGCAAATTCATAAATCAATTTTTCACTATTTGAAACAAACTATTGAATTCAAACAATCATTTTTTGGGTAGTTCAACAAATAAGTAAACAGCATTTAAAATTGGCGCTAGCGGTTGGCGCCCTGGAAATGCGATTGTCAAAGAAGTTCTGGACACAGTTATTGTTTTAGAAATACTACTTACAGCTATTTCAGCTCTTCGTTTTACGAGTTCGGATAATTCACTTCTAGTGTCCCCCAGATTGGGTTTCGTGACTGGTTTTTCCATTTTGGAGGTAAGTTGATTGACCTTTTCGTTTAAAATTTAGTTAACTGTTCCACCGAGGCATGGAATATTTTTGAATTCTCCGCCTGTACGCCCCATAAAATTCCCGCTGCATTCAAATCATTCTGTTTCATTGATCTTCCGGTTCTTTCTTTGACTCTCATTTTATTTATGTCGTAATTTGCTTGTGCCTATAAAATATGACAGATTTTGTTTCAAGAGTTATCAAAATCGATGCTGTGACATTGGACAATGAATTGTTTTCCTTGATCAAACGACAAGTTTATAATATAATCGACAGTTTGAAGGTATTTAACTCAATGTTTTGAATGAGTGATGAATTTTCTTGGTACGTATTCGTAATAACAATGAAATAATAAGAATAAGTCTTAGAGGTCTTGATTCTTGCTTGACTAGTATACGTACCCGATTTCTTGTCATTTCCCACTTACGTTAAGTCGTAATTAAATGACATAAAACCGCATTAGGAAAGCTCGAATAAGAGCATTGGGTAATTTAATTCCAAGTAATGTATCCGCAGTATCCTGATATAGATGTATTACATAGTACTTGGAAATGCTGACTTATTATGATAAAGGCTTAACTTTTTTATTCCTCTATTTAGTTAACGCAAGTAATCTATTCACTGATTAACTGTCTCTGTTGTATGTAAAACTACTAAGTACTCCTGCGCTACGCCTACCTTACATTATGCTTCTTTTGTCTCTAAAACTTTCTGCTGTATTGTATATCCTCCAAATATTTCTATTAATTTTATTGGTTCTTTTTCAATCGATAATGATTAATTCTTAATGCTATGCTATATTTCTTTTCATAGTTAACACCATGGATTGAACGGTATGGGCCGGAAGTAGAGCTGATCCTAAAGTTTATAATCTGGAAGGTATAATAATATAATAATATAACTTCTCAACCTATTAAAATATATAAGCATGTCTCAAAGGTGATGTGACAAGTAATATGCTAATTAATTGTATTACTCGAATTACATCCACCCATTATCTGCAGCACATAAACATAAGCCATTCAATTTTATTAGAAATTGAAATGCCGACGAATCCGTCAAATACATATAATACATTCTGCAAACTGTGACATAGGTAGGGCACCGGGTGTAAATCGAGTAATATGTAGCATATCGGATTAAAAAATTGTGCACACTTCTATGCTTAGATTAATTTTATTAATTTAATGTGAATGTCAAATGTCACTTTATTTACGTTAATATGTTTGTGCGTGCAAGGAAAAAATGTGGCTTATTGAAATCAAAAGAAAGGCAGTTCAATAATTTAACGAAATTAAGACTATAATGAATTTGTTCTATGGTTTTATTTTTTTATTTGCGATATAAAATATTATTTTACTATATATCAATATCAAGTAAAGATACTTTTGTACTCTGTGTACTCAATCAGCGGTAGAAATAAAACAACTATTGTCATTTTCTGCTTCAGATAGATTGTTGCTGTGAATATTTGTGATTAATCAAGTGAAGAAGTTCATTTGAGTTTCTCCATAATGTCGTTTGGGAACATTGTTTTGAGTTATGGAGACTACTTGGTCAGAGAGTCGGAAATGGACATACTCAAGGGGAACATGTGGTTAAACGATACTATAATAGGATTTTATTTCGAATACCTCTCCAATTCATGCAAGAGTTCAAAACTCAAGTTTTTTGGACCTGAAGTTTCGCAATGTATGAAATTAAGTTCAAAAGAAGAAATCCCGATTTTTTTGGGAGAAGTAGACCTTAACACGGTACAATGGATGTTTTGGCCAGTAAATAATTCTGATGATCCTGATAAGCATAGCGGAGGAAGCCATTGGTCACTATTGGTCTACTCAATTCCAGAAAATGTATTTTTCCACTTTGACACAACTCATGGTATAAACAGAGGCGAAGCAGAAATACTCTACAGAAATATTCGTGCAGTTATGTCAAAAAATGACATCCCTAAATTTCAAGAGTATTCAACCTGCACCAAACAAGAGAATGGGATTGATTGTGGCCTTCATGTGATTGCAAATGCTGAAACAATTGCTAACTATGTTTTAAAACACGATCGCGTAAATGCTACACCTACTGCCACACCTCAAGAAGCAAAAACCATGAGACAAAGTGTGATCAACCTTGTTAATAAACTGAAAAATGAAGAACAGTGAAATCCAGGAGTTTATTTTTGTTATAGCAATAGCATATGGGTTATGTAAACATATCTGCTATCCAACTTTCAATCGTACTATTATAAACATGCTGTTAGAAGGTGAATCGAAGAATTTGTGAAAAGCAATAGTAATAACATCTAACGATAGTTAAAATTGATGGTTACATTTTTATATGTGCAATGAAAGGATATAATTTATTAAAATAAGTTAGTTTCAAGTTAAGAATCAATGGTTTCTACTCCTTTATAGTTTTTCTCCACAGATTAATTGTATACTGTTCAGTGAATATGATATTAATAGTTTACACCACCGTATTAGTGTTATAATCCAAATCCTGTTGTTGTACTTACGAGTTTCCGAAAATGTAATTTGTGTGTACGAATCTGATTTGACAGCAACAAAAAATATTGTATTAAAACTATACCTAAGTTTAAAAATGATGGTTTTTACTAGAATAAGTGCATTTCCTTTCTTTAAATAAGTTTGTTAACATAATGAGATCAGTTTGCAATGATAAAGCTAAAAAACAAGTATTTCAGCAAAGCTTTTGTCATCATAACTTTGTTTTGTATAAGATAACTGTGCCTGGTCCTAGGAAAAAATTTTGGTCGCATAATTAACATTGCCTATACGTATAAAACACTTAAATGTAATGTGGCAATATACAATAATGCTGGGATTTGTTACATTATTTTATTTTAGTTTTCCATACATGACAGACAATGCTCTGTGGGTCAGAAACTTTTGGGCATCAAATTCCCTAACTACAAGACGAGGATAAAATGTTTATTTTTGATCGATGGGCTTATACCATATATCCACCAGCGTCTTCCATATGTATTTGCTACCTGGCCGTCTACTCGAGTGGTTAGTTTTATCTGTCATACTATGTACTAAATTTCATAACTATCTCACCCACCCACCGAGTTAGTTTCAACAGTTGTACCTAAAGTTTTCATCTGGTCATCTTAGATAGAACGGCCATTGCGCTACGTTGAAAATGGAATGAAAATCTGTCAACTGGTTAATTTCTGTGCATTCCTCATTGAAAATCGATACCCAACACTGTCTGCTCAGGTTGGCTGGACTTCCACTAATACCTGCTTACCAAAGAGTCCACCCGTCTGTGGGATATTCTTACCAAATCCGCGAACTTCTTTGGCATCAGTTTGCTGTACGTACAACTTACTATTTTTAATCCTTTGGCTTACGGTAAGATATGATATGAGCAAATTCTAACGCAGAAGTCGTTCTTATTAGGATTTCTTAATGATTATCCTGCCCCTGATCAACATTCACCGACTGAAAAATTACGTCTCGGAATTAGGAGGTCGGAAAAAGATGAGCAAAGCGCTAGCGACCTTGTCTCAAATGGAGGACAGCGTTATGAAATGTTGTCTGTGCCAGGAAGATGCTACCTTACCACAACGGCATAATTCCTGTGTTTTCTGCTACTATTGCATTCGAGCTAATTTGACTGCAGATCCGAATTTCCAGTGTACCACATGTAGTCACAATAACGATACATAAATATACCATGTGTATGTAATTCTATTTGTTGAGTTGAAGCATGATTTTCTGCTTGAAGGATTTGTATTGTTATTTATTTGCTCAAATTCTATACAATTATTGTGATTTTAAGTCGAAAGTTTCCACTGTGTACGTAAGTGAACATTTGCTCCTAATGTTCCGGTATGTTATGAGCTATTAGGAAGTACTAATGTTATGAAAGAGTATTTTTCGTCATTTATCTCTTTTTATTACATACTGCATTCTATAAGTTTCCTGTACTTGCTACGTTTTATTCTTGGAAGCACTTTCAATTTTACTACTGCAGATACCTTTTGGCAGATTGCATTTACATAGTATGTACCAGTGAGTCGGTTGTGATCCTTAATGAACTACACATTCATCGTTATCCTTATGCGTGAAGTATGCAAGTACATGGTCATGATTAACTATTACCTTCGATTTCACTATCGGGGAAGAAACAAGAAACATCAAGGTTTTGTAATAATCTGTATGGGAAAAATGTGTTCGTGAACCGTGGAGTGTAAATTAATAGCAGTTTGTCTACTTAATGAGTTTAGTGTAAAATTCTTTGGCTTTTAGAGTTTTTGTTGAAAGTGTAGGTCGTATAGGGAATGCTAATAAGGTACCTGTCCTATTATGTACTGCTCTGAAACTCTGAATATGGATTTCTAATGCTATTTCTACGTAGATAATGAATAAAGAAATCATGACATTTATTACATTAAAGTGGAAAACTTGTTATGAAGTGCCTTTATTCGCAGTTTACTCGAGTTAATCACACTTTCTTAATTATTACATGGCTTCTAAACAAATAACATGCCTAACCATTAAGTATTTTATGGAGTTATTACGAAATGAAAAATGCATATTTGCAAAAAATATGTAACAATGTTTGTTTGATTGCGGTTACCAGTTCCTGGTGAAAAGTTTTGTACGTATAGCATTGTACTTCCCATAAAGCTAAACAAAGATTTCATAAGGAAATATTAATGTCAATTAATCCCAGTAAATTATGGTAATGAATTTCGCTTCTTTACAAAGTGTGTTCAGAAATGAGCAATAATTACTCAGAGGAACTAGAAAGGTCATGTGTTTCAAAGGGCACATTAAGATAACAGCAGGGTAGGGAAGATTGGAAGAAGGTTTCAAAGTTAATGTTAGAACTGAGATTAAAATGAGAAGACAATGAGAATGAGAGGAAGAAAATACTTAAGGAAAAACGAAGGTTTATTAGAAGCTGATGCATATAGTGATAAATGGGCAGACACGAGCTATGCACACAAAGCGATTGCTTCATGCTATGTGATTCTGCTCAACAACAGTAACAAAACTGCTGAGAATCTCAGACAGATATAAGCAATCTTCATTCTGTATCATGTTAATCATATAGCTTTAATATTCGTATAAAATGGAGTATACAAACGGAAGAAGTTCACATCGGCAAATCTGATAATTTTTAACCTTAAATACTACTGAACAAACAAGAGAAAGAGATGCTACTATGTAACTACATCATCTACATTTAAATAGATAAACTTAACACAAAATCATAATTGTAAAGGTGTCATTAATGCGTGTACGTACTTGTACATTAAATACATTGCCAAAACACTCAAAAAGGAACAGAAACAGAACAGGGCATGTCTCAACTGCACATAGGAATACACATATTTACAAAAATACATTTTAATTTGCAATGAATATCTTCTACTACGCTTTAAGCTAAACAATAATACTTTACTTATAAATCTTAAAGTAGTTTGTTTTGCCAAGTAAAATTACATACGTCATTACATTACATATTACTTCTATGATCATTAGTTGTCTATGGTCAACGATGGCACTTGTTCAATACGAGCTAACGCTGTGCTAACTTGCATATTACTATATTTTGTATTCGATTTTGTTAATATGAATGAAATGGGAAGTTATAAAGTTACAAGGAAGAGTTAATCGGCAACATTCACTCTTACAACAAATCACTAAAAAAATAAAATTTGAATTTTGTTGTACTCAATCCAATGTAAATTGATCGAGTTCATGGCAAGTTCCGCTAGATACCTCGACGGAGGGGTGTTGGACCTTAATCGGCAACATTCACTCTTACAACAAATCACACTGAAATACAATGGAAAAGAATGAACAAAGATATTTACGTTTGAAATACAGTTGTATAGCCTATAGACACATTCCATAAAATCCATATATCAGAGTTAAGGAAATAGAAAAGTGGTACACATGTATGAATCATAGTTTGCGAATCGGAAAATGTAAAACGAATCAATAAAAAATTATTTTTTGCAGTAACTGTAACAGTTATGCATATCATTGATACATTAATTGGTAGATTATGTAGATAGAAAAGATGTTTAGGGGCTATACATGCAGTTCAACTATAGGTATTGAGAGAGATAGGTCTTATAGAAAGTCAAGATTAATCTACAGGAATTAAACAATAAATGTAACAATATTACAGACATAATATCTAAATTTACACTACTATATAGTATAGATTAGGAAAAAAACAGGAATTGTGTACAACAAAGCATATGAATGCATAAATTATCGACAGACACAATTAGTAGTAAATTAGTACAGTTAATGCTGTACTTGGAAAATGAAAAAGTAGAAATATTAATATGAAGTGTGGCTATTGAGATATTAGTGATATAATTATAACGTTAGTAGATAGAAGATGATAGCTTAACTTACACTACAATAGACACTGTTACATTAAAAAAATAGCCAAGAATAGGCATAAGGAAATATTTTGTATAAAAAAATGAGAATAATATAGTCAGAGCATGCAGTGGTGTTAGCACGAGCAATGTATAATGTAGCCATCAAGAAACAAATTAGACCACAGGGCATAGTCTTATTTATATTGCATCAGCACTAATACGATCCATTTGGGATTCTATACAATCCATTTGACTGTAGCCAGCAGCAAAAGTTGTATATAGCATCATTAAAAGGTAAAAGGTGAGAGGATGGATATTGGATAGATGAAGTAATCGTATCTCATAATTACTTTACTAAGGTAGGTACTACATTAAAAAGAAAGTAAAAGTCTCGTTTTATTACTGAATGAAACTCTAAAGGAGCGGAAACGTAGAGAAGAAAAGACATTGTGTTTCGTTTGCTGAAGTCGAGTTCAGTAGAATCTTTTTACTACTATTGTATAGAATCTCTATTTTTATACTGTCCTTTTACGATTAGACATACTAAAGGCAGAGTATTATAAGATTTTTACGGATAAAGGAAATGTATAGAGGAATATGTATATAAGGAAAATGTTTACAGAGCAGAAAAGGCAAATAAACAGAAAAAGGAAGAGTTAGCCACAAAAATGGACATGTTATGCTGTGATGATCTACATTAAGATATTTCTTCACAAGTAAACAGAAAAAGTCCTGGCCTGATCAACATCGTATATGTAACTAGGATAATATGTCGTAAACTCATATACCAAGTTAAGTCATGTGTGCTTAGCTTTTCATTCTAAATAAAATTACGCCGTGTCTGTACTTGGATGGATTAGTTCTTTTACATTACAAGAAACCATTGAGAAGGTGATAAAAACGTTTAAATCCTTACAGTTAGGTCTGAGATAGCAATAAATTGGACCACAACCAATTCAGGCTACATAGTAGCATGACAAGGTAATGAAACATTCAAGATAAATGTAGGCTTATAAGCATACTAAGTTTGAGAAATAGGCCATTCAAATGAAACGAAAGAAGAGTAAGCTTCATAATAAGTTAATGCAAGGCGATATTACATAAATGAAAAAAACTTCTCATCACCCAAATTACTTTGTGCACACGATCGAAAACGTAGTAAAAAATGTCTGAAATTAAAGTTAGCAAACGGAAATTATTGTTACGTGGAAGGAAGGAAGTTCGTTTTCAGCCTAATAGTGTAGAAGGATAAATGAAAAGGAACTTAAATGTCTTAAGTGTCTGTAGTATTTAGCTTACATGCTGTGGGATATGTGAAAGACTAAGCTAAGCTACTGAATTACTCAACTTTTGTGAAGATGAATGGACATTGGGCAAGAGGAAATATCTGACCATTCAGTAAATACTAAATATCACAGGAGGGAGAGGAAGTATGGTAAATACAGTAATAAACATAATGGATATTAATGCACTACACTTATATGAAAACAAAAGAGCTATTGAGACATGCATTACTAAAGACAAATAAACAAAATTAATAACACAGAGGGATTGTGAATAAATAAACGCGTCTCATTTCTTGTATTTAGCAGTACTTGTTGAATATAAAACAAAACAGAATTGAGTAAAACAAGCAATAAGAAGTCTCTCAAACTGAGCACAAAGATTATTAGAGAGAAGAGAGGCTATAAACATAAACTTTTCTAGCTTCTTATCATTTACACTATGTACACAGAGTTCCGCAGTCGAGATGTATCTATGTAATTAATACTATGAATTCATTCACAACAAACGAGGTAAGCTAAGGAAGGCACTAATCTAACTTCATACAAGGTCTACCCTCTCTATCTAAAACTGCCCATGCATTCATGCATCTACTGCACAAACGATTTGTTTTGTGAATGGGAGATTGTACCATGTCTTAGAACAATAACGTCTTTTTGTCTTCATCTTAACTTGTAACTTAAAATGTAATAACTGAAGTCATACGAAAGTCCATTGCATCTTGAGACAGATCAAACAGAAAAAATCGCGAAGATTGTTTGTGAGGATAATGTAATTGCTTTGCAAGTGCTTCTTAATTGATAACATCAGGTCCTAGTCAGCATTATCGCTTAATAGTCAGCATAGCCGTACCCGACGCCTGGTCCATACCCTGCTGGTCCAGAGTATCCAGCTGCTGCTCCAGAGTATCCAGCTACAGGTCCGCCAATAAATCCATGAGCTACGATGACATTATCATAAAGTTCCCAAATTTAATACTTGCGTAATTAACTAGTGTTTAGGTGCGTAAAAAAATTACGTTCATGATGACCGTGAAGGGGAACAGAAGCAACACCTGGGCCGCCATATCCATAGCCTGGGCCACCATATCCTCCGTGTCCATATCCGTGATGCGTAGCGTGTGCGTGTCCATAAGTGGCAGCTACTGGGGCTACAGCCTTTACTACGGGAGTTGCCTGAAAGTATTGCTATATATAACAATGTTTCCAACAAGCCAACAATTAGTTTATAATGGGTTAGTTATTTACACCTAAAACAATGCCATAAGCAATTAATTGTGTTATTTATCGCGTCTTAGGGTGTTAAGGAAGCAAACTCATTTTACGAGCACCATTGTCAGTTTTACTACATTGTACTTTCTACGATTCTACGTTTTATCAAAATGTAAATCAAACCTTAACAATAGGTGCGCCATATCCAGTCAACTCTCCATAGCCATGTCCATGTCCAAGTCCATGTCCAAGTCCATGTCCATGTCCCGGATGTCCATAGCCATTGTGTCCGTAGCCGACAATAGGAGCCTTAGCTACCACAGGGGCGACAGCAGCTACTGCTTTAACTGGTGGAGGGTGAACGGCTGGTGTCTTATCAACAACAGCGTTGAAGCCATTGTATGCATCAGCGGTGTAAGTGACAGTACGGACGGAACCTATTTAGAATTCGGTGATTATACATTGTCACTTTTATAGTTTTTAAAATATACCAAAACAAACTAAGATTTTTGTCATTATAATCACCATCGGGCTCTACTAATGAGTATTGACCCTTTACAACATCTCCATCTCTGGTTTCGTGTTGGTGTTTGATATCGCCCGTATACGCATCCTGAAAATTGATTTAGAAGTTCGAAATTACAACTTATCCGAATCTCATGAGTTGTTAAATGTTAATAATTTGAAAGGATTTCACTTACATTTACGCCATACGCATATGAGTATTTTGGTACACTCTGAAATAAATAGTTAGTTCACAGGTTGAAAATAGTGAGGAATAAATGTATACACACTAAATGCCCGAATTTCTCAAATATGTAAAACAAAATCAATCGTTTTCTAGCATGCAGCAGCGTATAAAATAAACTTACGTGATAATCAACGATTTGCTTCGCAACTGCGGGGATAGCTACTTTTGCAACAGCAGGTGCGTAATGTCCATGTCCATGAGCTGGACCACCGTGTCCATAACCACCGTGTCCGTAAGGTCCAGCAGGTCCATCATAATATTGAGCAGTAGCACAGCCCAAAACGGCTAAAAACACCAACTGTTGACAAAGAAAATCACTGGTTACTCTTTTGTAAAATATTCCCAAGAAAAAAACGAAAATGAGAACAAAGACTTCTGAGGAATTTTCCAATTGGACAATTTTCGCACCTTTGTAAACGCCATTGTGAGAACAAAAATCACTGAAAATTTGGGTAGAGACACAAAACTGAAAAAAATGAAGCACAGGTGTTTGTAAGTCGATGTATTGCAATGGTATGAGTTGGTCAGAAGTGTCCTAGCTTGCTTTTATAGTAACCGAATCCAGGGTGTTGTTCTTGAGACAGAATCGAGGAGTGAAGCCAATTCAGTCGAAAATGACTTATAATGGATATGAAGTTCCCCAAGTCACAGTATACCTTAGCCTATTTCTAAGTTGTCTTGAAGAACATGGATGCATAGGTAATTTACTAATATATAACAAAGAATAATATTAGTTAGAAGTAAAGACAACCTCTGTTTAGCTTAGAATAGTTAAAATTGCAGTTTGCGGTTTACAATAAGGAGTACCTTGAGAATTCTTATTAAGTATCTAGGTATGTTCTGTAGAATACTAATATGCAATAATACACACAAACGTATATCTGCACACAATACAACAAATGCACAGCTAGCTTCACACTTTTCATGACTTATTCGTCATTCCCTTTCAGTATCATGCATATTACGACGTAATGTATGGAAGGAATGTATAAGAGCACTGCATAATCGTCTCAGATTGACTTGACTTCAAGATATTATTTAATCCCACCCCATTTCTCTACATTAGATACACGAACTTACGTTCTACGATTAACCGTAACCGTTGTAAGAACATTGTCCATAGTGAAGAAGGAAAAACATAGCATCAAGAACATAAAATTGCCGTTTGTTTATAAGACCTTTTAATAGCAAGCCGGAATGCATATCTTTCGATCTTTGCAAATATTTAATATTCATAGTTTGGCTTGGTCATTTATACGTTTGTGATTGTTACTAATAAAGCATACACACAATAATAGTGATATAAGGTTCGCATAATTGTTTTCTCGAAATGTAAATCAACATTTGGTTTTGGCAAATGAAAGAAATATATTTAGCTGGCAAGACATTCATTTTATGTAGTCATTTCTCACGAAAATATTATTTCACTACTCTCTGGACGTGTACCAACATCTCATTAACCATTTTTCTGTGCTATTTATGTCTATTTTATCTTTGTCCGTAAGATACCTAGACTGGTAATGACAATAGCAAAGTATGTGCGTAGATTTTGCCCACCCACGTACAAGAAGCAAGTCATTCTAGATTACGAGATTAATTGATGCACACCTGATACAAGTGATAGGACAGTTTTATAGCTATTTACATGCATATTTAGTGCATAATGCTGAGAAATGTGTAGCAAAAATATGCAATTCCTATTTTAATCTCTTTGTAAGTTGTTTTCTCTTAGAGCTAAATCTATTATGTAAAGTGATAAGGGAATTAGTTATGACTCATTGTTATGATTAATTAATTAAGAAGTCAAGACTATAGATAGTAGTTTCAGTGCTGCACACTAATGTCGAGGAGCAATTACCTTTACGTGGAAAAATTATAGTAACAATAACGGATGAAAGACGAAAGTAGGAGTTAATTTACGATCTAAAGTTTTTTCTTATTTTCAGATGAATAGTTGAGGGCGGTAGTAATGCATATTTTAATGGTTTAAATGCGTATTTATATACGTGGAGTGCATTTCCAAGTAATACTGCCAGCTGTGACTGTAATAACTATATTCAGTAGGCTAAAGTTAAATAATTATATCGTGGTTTCTATTTTATTTAATTCAATTCTTGGCATATTGAAATGAATAGTAGACAAACAAAAGCTAAGAACACTCATAACTTGAGTTGAAAATTAATAGAATTCTTAGAGGGTTGACTTGTGTACAATCAGATATAAAGAAAGCTTGATTTAATTTCAATTTACTTAGTCAGGGAGACGTAGACAGGTACACAATCCCAATAAGTCATTCCTAATCATATTTAAACGAGATAAACAACTTGGCATATTCATATCGTTCCTTATCTCCTTATCAGGGAATCTACGTATGGAAATATCTATTGTTTGTGTGTGAGCTAAGCCAAGAGCGTGAGAAATGGCAATGCTAATTCTAATTTTTATTAGACTATCTGCAGCTTCCTATTCCTCTCCATATGCCACTAGGTTATGTGTATTAAATTATTAATGCGCTTAATTTTCGTTGTTCTTCATAGTATTGTTATCTTTTCATCGCTTGTATTATGTTACCATAAAGCGTGTGTTACAACGAACAAAAGTTAATTAATAGTATACTTATATGTCCAAAGGTTTATCCTCGCATATTATTTACTTACCAATGTTACGAAATGAAATAATAATGCTTCTGTAAACTAACTGGTTCACATTTAACTATAATTTTACGCTATTATAACCAAAGCAATGATTATATGCACAGTAGGTGTGTAAGTGCACTACTTCATTTAACTTCCTTCCGTTATACACTTCTTATCTAATGTTTTTCCATAATAGTAGCAAAAAATTTCTTATACTATAAAAATGGATTTAGGATGTATCGCTGATAAACAAATATTAGTTAAGTAACTATGAAAGTAAACTTGCCGCTGGGGAATGCATATGTTTCAAGCGTTCGACTTATGGCTATTGGTTATTATCTTCCAATTTGCATCTTTTAATTGTGTAACATTTTAAGATGATTGGTATTTTATTGGTGGATTTATGACGATTGTGTATCCTATTAAAAGTAAGTTACTCAATAGAGTATCATAGCCATTGTGTGTAAAAGTGATGCATCTCTTAATTGTGTAACATTTTAAGATGATTGGTATTTTATTGGTGGATTTATGACGATTGTGTATCCTATTAAAAGTAAGTTACTCAATAGAGTATCATAGCCATTGTGTGTAAAAGTGAGTTTGGAATGACAGCAGTTTAGTTCACTCGGTCTGAATATTTGGGATTAGACTGAATATGTGAAGACACCCTCCTGTTTGTTAACCACACAGATTTATAATATTCCACGCATACATGTTAAACTAAACGCAAGTTTAGAATGCATGTGTTTCAATAACAATAATTTAAGATTGCAGCCATAAGCGTGCATATACATTGGATTTGGTTGGCTTTTTTACGGTTCTTTCATGCTCTATGATAATTCAATACTTTCATGCAGGCTTGAGTAATGCAATAGGTGCACGAATTGGTTGGAAAAAATGTATTACAAACTGTTTTGCATAAAATGCTAAATAAATACTAGTTCATTCATTTGTATATTTAAATGTATCAAGTTTACCTCGTGAAAATTAAACTTTTGTGTAATACAGAGCACAATATCGTACGTAGGTATACTCTATTGCAAATGAACATATCATACCGGGTTATCCATAAGTATGTTAAAGAGGTCTAGGGTCTCTAGCTTCTAAACGGAGGCTGCTACCGAAATTAGGCTACCACCATTCGAAAGACAAC
>JABASH010003802.1:0-15538 GCA_019776445.1 Tomocerus maximus | reverse complement strand
TGGTGTGTTAGCTCTATTATTTCACATTAATCTCCAGCAAACCAGCTAGATTCCTTTTGTGTGAATTTCCTTCACATTGCTGTTACGGTCGGGTATATTGACGGGCTCGTCGTATATAAAGGAGGATTCTCATGCTTATGTTAAGTACATGATTAAGAAACCGATAGATCTTGGCATGTAGTGCGTAGGCAATCTGTTTTGCTTATCTTTGAAGGCGAATTTTATGGCTCATCCTTAAAATTATACGATCTTTTAGAAAACAGATTGAAGAAAAAGTTATGAAGAAGACATCCTTTAAAAATTGCCAATTATTAGCGGTTGTTTACGAAGAGTCAGTTCTTTCTTCGACATAAATAGGGAACGGGAATTCAGATATGATAAATATTCACGGAGTTGTGTAAGTTTTATTTTTATAAGATAAGCTAACAAGATGATTTTGTTGGCAATCTAACAAGAAACAGGGTAAGAGAGTTGGAATCGTGGAGTGAAGATCTTTACTACATAATGTCATGTCATGTTAGGTTCTCTGTTAGTCATAGAACGAAATGAGTTTGGTCCTGTATCTTTATAAAGGAAAGTAGAGAGCCAGAGAGAGAAAGCTGAGCTTATTTCAGTACCCTGGCTCAGAAAACAGAAAAGAAAGAAGCAAGCGAGTGTGCTGTGCTGGAAAGAGAGGAAAGTAGCGGAGCAAGGAACTCCGTCCTAGGAATCTATGGACTAACATCAGCAAGCTCCGGGAAGCATCACATCATCAGCGCAATGGCAATGGAAATACATACATTCGGAGTTTTGGAATAAGTTTTATAACATAGACAGGGTAAGGAATGGAAGCAGGGAGTCGTCAGTCCAGTCTATACTAGAGGCAAGGAAAGCAGAACGAGAGTCCGGGAGGAAAACTGCAAATGTGAACCGAATCCAAGAGAGAAAGAGTGAAGAGCAGTAGCCGTGGTGTGCACACTCCAGGACTACACTAGACAGTCAAGTCAAAGGAAAGTAAGTCAAGCCAAGGCAAGTGGCGAGAAGGGAAAATGGAAGGAAAAGGACTTTAGTGGAGAAAACCGAACAGACGTGAACAGAGGTAGAGAGATAGGGCAGATGAAAGTCATACGTAGAGCACACAATAGGGAAGAAGGTAGCGTATGAATCGGAATCTTTGCTCACTGAGTCAGGTTTTACAGTGGATCGATAGTTGCTCGACAGAAGACACTTGTTCACCTGAGAGCTCCTCTCTTTCGCTAATAACTTGAACCCAAACTGCTTTTCTCCAGCTGAATCTACGTACTGGAAAATACTATACACTTATACTACATTAACAGATCACGACTGACTGCCAACAATAGAAAAAGGAAAGCAGAGGCAGAAGCCACGACGACCACACACACAACCAGACTGAAACCCGACATCTATTTCCTCGTTGTTCTTCCCCAGAATAACATTACTCATTCATAGGCACACTTTCTCCAGTTCAATACGTGCAGAATACTCCTTTCCCCCACTCTCCACTAGTACTTACTAATCTCTTTCCTCCTCTATTATACATTAGCTAAACAGAGAAAACACCTTTTCTCCCTTTTAATCCAGAAACAAATTTAAGATTCTAATTCTAAGAATCAGTCTACCCTAAAATTACTGAAATCAAACTAGCAGATCCATCTCACTCTCATTATTAGTGTTTCTGTAGTCGGAGAGTCGTTGCTCATCCTCCACACACTTTCTCTAACCTGAGTTGACTTGACAAGACTTACTACCGCCAACACAATACACTAGACTTACCTACTTATACTTACCCAACCTGCACAGCTACAGCAGCACCTAACCTCACTGACAGATCACCGAACTCACATTCAATCCACATCACACCACGACTAGTCGGGGACTAAGAATACTGAACAGACTTGGCTAAGAGAAACAAAACACTTTTGTTAGCAAAGGTGAAAGCTAACTCGACTGGAGTGGATACTCATTAAATATTTACTCGTCCATTTACCAAAATCTTCTAGCTATAAGTAGATTTCAACCTTTCAAAACACAAGTACAACTTTCTAAAAGCTACACTTATTTCTTTAAACGAAAATCATTGGGATACAGACTATACTTTCTTTATCGAACTCAAATTTTACATTTTATACCTTTTTACGAATAGTGTTTTCAACGTGTGGATTTACAGACTATAATTATCACAACTAATATATCTATCAGAGACTATACTCCCTATAAAATATACAGACTTTTCCGTTCCTTACACAGATTGATGTGACTTTGAAGAAGCAGGTCTGACCAAGCCAACTAAACCTCACAAATTCTAAAACTCAATTCATTTTCTATGCCCTTTACATGGAACAGTTCAACTACAAACATTCATTTCCAACCAGTCAATCACTATCCACAGCAAACCACACCAGTCATTCAATACACTAAAGCTTGTCCAGAGGGACTCGGGTTTTCAGACGAAACTGAAACTTCTGTGAAGGAAACAAATTCTACTTCAATCAAATTTCTCGGAACTTTATCTCCCTTGGCTGAAAATCGATACAACATAACACAGATATATACTACAAAACTATACACACTATACAGTGATAAAAAATAAAGTACTAAATACTACTGGATATTTATTTTAACTTTCACCACTTGCTACATTTCCAGAAGCTGAAATATTTAATACTACCGATTGTAATACAGCCAATATAAAAAAACTAGTTTTCTGAAGAAAATATATCATTCTGCCATTCTGTTACCTACAGTTATTTTCAAGATATCTTAAGAAACAAAGATAGTGCCCATAGACCCTATAACACCGAAGAAAAGCAGAAGTTGAATTAAGATAACAAGATATTTACGATCGTTTTTGAAAACTCGTCCAGAAAATCAAGATGTACACAAGTACAATTATCAGCAGCTATAATACCATAGCTAATGCGGAACACACATTGATCATGAAACCTCCGGTGAAAAAACAACCGAGGAAAACCAGAAATTTCGCGCTGGAGAGCAGAGGAAACAGTGCAGATGCAGACTCACCGAATTTTGTAAATCTCAGTTTGCTCCCGGAAATTCCACAAGTGTTGCCCGGACTTGAGTGTCTCGCAGAACTTCAGTCGGTCATCATCAAACCTGACAGAAGTAGGTACGCTTTCTTTGTTGTAACGCTCAACGCTCTCTGGCTGATTTTACCATGTAAATATACTGTCAACTGTACTTGTTCAAAAACTGAATTTCACTTAAAACTTTTCTCATGTCATTGTCATTAATGATTAAATACATTTTCTCTTACTCATCCTGAAATACGGGAAATTTTCATGTGTTTCCTCTTTCATCTTTCGTATTGATGTTTCAGTTCAGTTTTAGTATAGTACTCAGCTCTTGGATAGCTTAGGCTTGTAGAAAATTAATTGATATTGATTTATTAATTTGATACGCCCACAGCTTAGCATGGATTAGATTAAGATACGTAATGAAGGCTTACAAAAACAATCCATTATGCTTTGTGGAGTAGAAAAGTAGTATAATTTTTAGCATTAGCAGGGAGAATGACAAAAATGTTTGTTTTGCTTATGTGATTATAGTTTGTGGGTCGGAGTACCGGAACTTTGGTTTCACTGTGAACATTGAAGGAGGCGAAAACATTCTGAAATGTGTTCCAACGGACCCAAGCTGCTGTAATTCAGCTCGATCTTTAACGTTCATGAGTCAAAACGATGTGCCCATTTTGAATATCAAAACAGACGGCTCGTACTGCTGTTCATTATTTACGGTAATCTGACTTTGTAACCTCTTTTCCCTAATACATTTAGCATATTATGCATATTTTATATTATTATTATGAGTTATAAAATAATGGTATTTACAACTTCCCCGACTTGGCTGGTTTCCTTACTATCCTTACTTTGGTCACGTCATGGTTCGGTGGATAAACTAGGGAAATTGGACAGCGGCGCACGCATTACCTTATTTTAATGCTTGAAGACCGAGGATTTTGACTACATCACATCTCAGAGCTATATATAAACAGTAAATAGTATATTTATAGGATATACGTCTATATTACAGGATCGTGAAGCCAAGTTGACCATACCAGCCGGAAGACACTTTGGAACGATCGTGAAAACTGCTTATGGAGCTTGCAATTGTGGTCACAAGTTTACAATCAACTGCTTTGGGAACGAGAGTGAGAAAGTCGTCTTTGATGTGGATATCATCCTGTCTCCATCCGAATTTCGGGTATATAACCCTCCTTATGTATACTTAGTACTATAAGATAGATCGCTGCACTAAAGATAAGGAAAACCCCAAACGAAAGAAGCCAGAAAATGCCTTAGGGATTTTCCTTCTCTCTCTTCCTTTTTGCTATTATTTAGAATGCCCTACGAAGGCCTTCTACCATGAGCCGTTGAGTTCTGTCTTTCTGTCCTGAATTTAGGGCTATGGTGTTATTATTGCACGTGAAACTAATGTGGTTACTTACAGGCTACTTCTTAGTAATTACTAACTAAAGTTTTAATTGCTTTCAGATCAAGCGGAATGACGAAGTGGTTGCGAAAATGATTTCCCAGCGAGCTGGCTGTTGGAGCTTTTACAAAATGAGCTTCACACAGGAAGAGCTTAGCCCAAATCTCAAAGGACTGTTTATCGTCTTTGCAATGGTTCTGGTGCGGATCTCTCTTAATACATTCGACAAAAATAAATGCATTACACTTTAACCTCTATGATACAGTCACTTCTGCAAATTCGACTCTTGCTCTCAAGTAATGACAACAGGACGGAGAGCTTGGCTAATAAAATTTTATTATCTTTCTTCTTTACAGCACATCATATCGTTGGAGAATGTCAACACGTGCAATTGCATGTGCATGTGTTTCGCTGGAGTTTGGAGTGCGGCATTGATTTTATGGTGTGCTTAAAATTTCTCGGAAACTCATTCCAGACCAGTTCCGATGCCATGTCACATGAAAATTCCGTACAATACCAGTAGAAGCACCAAAACGAAGACTAATTCTATCTTATGTCTTTTCCTGACTTGACCTGACTTGCGTTACGTTACATTACAGCACAGCAGCAGCAGGAATAATAACAACTCTATTGGATTTGTACATGCCGACTGCCAAAAACGATTGCAGGCCGGCCATGAATACTTACAGCTGGTTTTCTTTTTTTTCTTATCAACTTGGAATGGAAAGCGGTGGATTTCATTCGATAGACAAAACGTGCAAGATGTGAGAAGATGAAACAGAGGAAATTATTCTATAAGTATATACATATAAGATTATACATACAATATTGCTGTACCTATATTTAAAAGAGCAAAAACCAAAGGTCTAGCTAGATTATGCTAAACTATACCTAGAATATAATGTTACTATACCCAACCAATGAAAATAAAGGCATTTGTGGATGGTTTTCATGCATGTTATCTCCATTTTGCCATCTGTATCAAATTAATAACGTTGTGTAAGTAGCCATTGTCTCCACCCGTCGACCGTATGTACCCTTTGTGTGTAAAACTATTAATTGATAGGACTTATCTGTGCTGAAACATTCTAAACAGTATAGCAACAAAGAGAATCAGAAAATCTCCGTAGTCATTCTATACAGAAAGTTATAATATTGTTGTCAGCTGTATGTAGTGCTATGTACAGATACGAATACATAATATTATATTAATTAGTGACCTACTCTTCTACTCTACCTTCATACCTGCATGACGTAATATATATCTATAGCTTAAGAAATAATAGCTTCTAATATAAATCTTTATAAATGTGAAAAGTATAAAATTATCTTTAATTATCTACTACAACAACAAGTCATGAGATTTGCAGTTTAGAAATGTTATAAACGAATATAAAAGTTATACCTTTCGGACCGGATCAATCGATGTATATTATTATGTACTTTGTTATAACAGATTCGCTTTGAGATTGTTTATACTTGTGTCGTGTGTATGTTTGTGAGCTCGTTCTAACGGTGTTTGTATTATACTATCCTATATTATTGTATCCTAAAGTTTGTTGATCCACAGAAATAAATTAGCAATGTGGTATTGTGTATGTGTACCAATCCATAAAGTATGTTCTATTTTAGTCCCTCCAAACCTGTATGTTAACCATGTTCAATTGCATGTAGGAACGAACCGATGCGATGGTGGAGCTATCGCATTATACTATTTTATATTTAAGTCATTATCATAGGGAATATCAGTATACTTATGTAGAGGTAGATCCTCAGATAGAGGTGTACATGACAAACCTATTTGTCTTTGCATAATGCATACTAATCCAAAATGGCCACGTACGACAACATACTTTGTTAATGACAATGTGACCTAGCTACCTACGACATGATTGGGTAATTTATTATAATGGGAAAATAGCATTTAGTTTTCAGGAACAGTAATCTAGTAAGGCGCAAGTGAACGGAAAGCCTATTGAATCAAACAATGCCATAAATAAATGTAGTATGCTATGTGTTAGAATGCATTTCATACACATTTGGTGCAAATACCTTTACACTATCTTGCTGTTCCCCAGGAAAAGGAAAATGTAGCCAAAGAAGCAGGGAATGTAAAATTAGAAATGCCTCGGTCAAATTGGTTGGTTTGCGTTGTGTCATTTATTTTCATTGCTCCCAATCACGGCAGATCAAACTTATTCGGTAGCCAATAAAAATATAAGTATACATAGCTGTAAACAACAATTTTGAGTTTTCACCTCAGCCCGAGTTCTATCTTTACTTTTATACTTGGGTGGGTTCAACTGATTGTCAGTTGAGTGGAATGCCAAGTAGAAATACTACCTGTACCTACGGAAGCGGAGAGAAAACCCATAAAATGATAAATCGATCCAAGATTTTTGGTGCCAGCATTAGTATCCGTCGTACATATTTATTCCCATGTAATATACCACCTCGCTGCTGCTTTTATAGGTATCTATAGATCGGTACTCCACCACTACGCAGCAGATGTAATTGAATTCGCTGTTCTATAACTAACAATTAGAGAATTTCTTCAGTTTGTTGGATTCCTTATATCAGTTGCATGACAAGATGTATGCACAGCGTTCTAGATCCATTTATTTCAGAAATTGGTTATACTAGATCCTGTGTATACACAGCTAATGTAGGTAATCAATACCTAATTGTAAGTTGCATGGAGCATGCTGAGAATGAAATGAAAAGTATATGTTTCCCATTCACAGAATAAGTTTCCTCGGGCAGGTAGCTAAAGCTAAGTTAGCGTACGCAGCTCGATCAGACTTACAACGAAAGTAAGGGAATGGGAAAGCGATTGCACATTAATGCGAAATGTACTGAAGCGTTAAGGCTTTGTGTTCTATTATATTTAGCCTATAGCTATTAGCTGAAGGAGAAAGCGAAAAGTGAATAGATTTCTTTCTTCCCTATCTGTTTCTGGTGGAGAAAGTAAAGTAAAAATCATTCTTAATATCCAAGTGGAAAAATTACAAGTTATATAGACAGGCCAATATAAAGATAAAAATGTTCAGACGTATGTATGAAGATTTAGTCACATTCTGTGTCGCTTGAAATTGCCTTATCACGCTAGAATGTAGAAGGACACGTTATTGTAAGTTACTGAAAAGGATGAAGTTAAAGAAACGTAAAAGCACGCATCCTTCTTTTTTCTCACATTGTGAACATTGAAACGGAGCTTACGTACTCCATTAGAGGAATGAAAAACGAAAAGGTCTCACCCATATATAGCACACAAAATTTCTGATATATTTGGAGCATTAACCTCCACTCTAAAAGTCTCTCTGTCTTATTCAGACTCTCTGCTTCATGTTTTCTGCACGTGTGCCAATTCTCTTCATATATCTGCCAACTATTTTGCGTCCAAACTACTTTTGGTTCATTTGATGGAAAGTTTTTGATTTCATTTGATTAGAGACTGCTGCTTGCGAAATAATGTGGATGTTTATACCAACAGAGTAGAGTGCATATCAAATGAAAATATCTCATTAGCATTATTTAATTACTTTTCCTCCACCACGCTGCTCTTACAGATATTTGGACCATGTATTTGTATAAACACAATCTGTTTTATTGCGATTTTAAATTGCGCAACGTAAACAAGCCTACAATACACTCGACTCCCTTCAGGCCATATCACTTACATAAAAGTAAAAACATATTCAGAAGTCATCCCTATCTCTTTAGTTTTCAACTTTAGCTGACGCCCACGAATATCCAGTAATCAAGATAGAAAACCCTACTCAAACAATGGCTAATGCACATTTTAATTATGTATGCGCAACAAGCATGAGCATCACTGCATTTTCAAGTACTAATGTGCAAATTAGTCATTTTATGTAAATGTACAAGATTCTCCGTCATAAATCAATAAACAAATTGTAGGGTACTCACAGTTAGCTAATGATGAAATGGTGCCTTATAAGGCGTGTAAATTATCATCGTACCCTTGAAGTACTAAGCTAAAGACTTTTCTTACTCTCCAGTGAATACAGAAGGAGTTTCTGTATCGGCCATAGTAGTTTACTAATGACTGTAGTAGCTGCAAGCAAACATTCCAATTATAGTTCTCAGAAACCATTGTAATATTGTAAATTCATACATTACTGTATGCATGAATGCATGTATTACTAAACTAGGCCCCCAATACTGTTATTGAATTTCGATTTCGAAAAATGCTAAACCAGAGTGGAGTTTATTGTTTTATGCTATTTATGCATAACATAAATGCTTGCATTACATCTTTCAGGCACACCAACCAACGATACATATACAGATAAATATAATATTGCCCTTGCGCTATCTCCTCAGAAATATTTTTATATATAGTAATAGTTATATCACGGTCGAAGCACTACGGAGTTGAGAACATGACAGAATAGCTCAATTTATTTACAACCTACTACTAGTGCAAACAAATGAAATATATTGGCATTTTCACTCGAGTTGATTCTGCACTTGTACTTGTTTACTTTATCCCAGAAATGTGAAGAGAAAGCTATCCTAAAGCTATACATAGTGTTCTCTTAACACCAGGAAACACTGTTTTCAAACAACAAAATCGATGCTCGAAGCATAAAAGTATCATTACGTACGGCTGAATATTTAGATTTAACATTACAATTATTCAATAAAATTCAAATATTAGTACTTACTTCTGGCGTTTTGGACCAAATTATTATTACAATATTCTGACTTTCTGACTACTTATGTAGGCTATAACAAAGCTCATTTAGCTCATTCTCATTATCAATTCCTCAAAGGTAAACAGTGAAAAACAACATGATGTTTCATATCATGTTCAGATGATCTCAGTAATATCTGTTAGCTAATATAGGTTGTTGGTAGTGCAAAGTGCAACTATCCTTAGTGGTTGCAAAGCAGAAAATTGAAAATGTAATAAGAACTGGCAACTATCCAATAGTAAACTTGGGATTGGAAAACAATAATTTGTAAGACGAGCCTTTATTAGAAAAAGGGATAGAACTATTAATTTTATGTACTTGGGTATATTTATATTAATCCCTAGTGTATCGGTACGTGTACACATTCCCTCTGATTCTGAGTTCCAGAATTGGTGTGTCGTTAGTTCACGTCCCCGAAGAAATCTATTGTCCATTTTCTCGGTCAGTGTAAAATTGTCGTGCGTCCAAGTCGTAAATAACGAATGAAGTCTTCACAGAGTTAGGAAGGACGGAAATGAGAAGCAGGAGAAGTAATCTAGCCCTGGTCTACGCGATTGAGATTTACACAGTTACTGTCTACTACATACATCGGACATGCACAGTGCAATTCGCGACCTAAAGAGCGTATCATGGAGCTACACACATTACATTAGTGCACAGATACTTGCAAGTTAATACTTTGAAGATTCCTTAGAGACTCTCGTGCAGACGAATGCATAGATCTTCTAAACACAACAGTCGATTGAACTTGCTACGGCACGGCACGAAAAGCAAAAAAATCTTATCTTTTGCTTCTCATAATATGTGTATTACCGTAGTCTCGTAGTTTATGGTATCAGCGTTGAGTGCGGTCCGTCCAGTGGTGAGATACAGACGGAAATGTATACCTATACTCACCCTGTGCAGAAAGAACCATAAAACAATGATAAAAGTAAGTGGGTATCAGTCAGCAATGCGATGTCCGTATAGTTGGCTGTGCATTTATCTTGTCCTCGCTACCAGAAGACCTGCACGTATCTATTTCCTTACGGACACTCTCCAGTTCTCCAAACTTTGGAAGAAAAAGAATGGTTTGGACTGAAAACTTTTTCACACTCTTGGGAATAAAGTCCATCGATTTCGGCGGTTGAGTCGTGGAAAGGAATTAGTCGTGTGCTCCCATTTATACTTGGCTTATAAAAGAAACTGTAATTGGGCGACAGTAACCGTCGCCTATTAGTATTTCAGCATAACAGTAGGAGTGGAGTGGAGAATGTAATGTTAGTCGTAGCAGCATAATCACAGTCGGTTCCAGTAAAGCCATTACCTGGCAGTTCAGCTTTCAGCGTGGGTAAAGGTAAGTGTCGGTGAAAACGAGAAGAGAGTCGTTTTTACGGCTTGGACATTAATGTAGCTTCTCTTTTCTTTAACCAAAAAGCTTTCTTAGGTAAAATAAAGTGCGCCAGTTCCCAGCAGAGACGTAGAAGATAGGACAAGTAGTTAGAACATTTGCATTACAAATGCCAAGGAACAAAACGCAAAGTAAAATAAAGTAATGGCCATTGTAAAACGCGATTAGTTTCTGCTCAGCAATTGTTGTACTAATGTAATGGAAGGTTAGGTGAGTTCAGTCTCACTTCAGTTCTCACGGCCAATGACATACCATAGTGTAGTGGAGTGTGTGGTCACAATTTAATGTGTGAGCTATAATACAACTCAAACTGTATGTAGTGACTCACCACAGCAAAGCTACCGTTACAAGAAACAATGTGGGATGAAATGAAAATTCTTAATTGAAATCGCCTTAATGAATCATGCCAACTGAACTTGGTGGCAAATAAAGGAGAAACAATACTGGCAACTATTAAATTAAATTCTCTCTCTCGCTGCAGCTATTATGATTTAAATTCATCTTCATTTGACCCTACTATAAATAGAACTTGGAACTTTCTCAATTAACAATACTCGTATAAAGACTGCGATTTTTAATGGAGATAGGTATCTTATTACGGTATTGCACTAGATAGAGCAGATATGAGTACCTATGTAGCAAATAGTGACTTGGGTTAGTTGCTAGTTTCATTCGTGGGCTTCTTCTATACAAAAATAGTGTTAACATTTTGATTTACTTTATGTATGTATAGGCTATTCATGTAAGTATGTATTAAAAAACAAATGTGTAATAATAAAAGCTATAATACTAGACTAAAACGAACAAATTGTGGTTTGAGCATAGATATCTAAAGACGTACGACAAACTTGGCATATTATACTTTGAAAATACCTTGGAGTGCATGAGCATATGATAAATGATAACGAACTGAACTAATAAATGAAATCGCTGGGGTCTGAAACTGTATAAATCATTAACCTCTGAAATCTCAGTTTGTATTTTAAGACTGCACTTGCTTGGTTTAATATTTCAGTTCATAACTTTTAGGAAGATCCAAATAAAATTTCCCATTAGGTGAAGTACAGTTTGAAGCAGCACTTTAAGTTGGAAGGTTTAAGTATCACATCACATCCTGCTATTTAGAATTTATTGGTAGCACATTACATGCTCACATCAATTCTTAATGTCTCATTCATAAGTTGGGAGTGCATTGTTCGTTGGTTAAGTAGCTGCGAGGAGAGACCAGACATTAATGAGGAGAGCTTTTACACTTCCCTGTACACATTGTACCTTGCGTGGTCTAGATATTTTCTTTATACAAACCACAAGTTGAACTGAATGAAGCTAATAGAGTGCTAAAGCATGGAGGACAACAACTGAGAGACAGACACGGTTAGAGTGGGACCGAAATCGAGTGAGAGTCACGTTTGTTTTCCAACTCAAGTATTGTGAAGGATGTGACGACTCTCCTTGGTCTCTCACTAAAGTGTGTTGTGTTTTGTTGCATGAATTATCCATGATTTGACAGGAGAGACTGACAGAGTCGCAACATCCTCTGGAGTGAACTCCTTTGATACACATCTACATAGAAAATAAAACATCGTAGGAAGAAAGGATCGTTGAAAACACTAGAGAAGACGAAGAACAAAGCGAAGCCCTCATCGTCAAAGCAGATGACAATCTAAACGAAGTACGCCACACAGAGAGACCATTATGACTCATAAGTTAGTGACTGTCCTTCTACTGAGATTATTATTATTCCCCTGCAAGTAAGTATAGTTATAGCTCCTCTGTCGGTACACACAAACACAAATAATATTATACGGAATACATTAGTGTGTGGGTGCATCGAGTGAGTTTAATAAAAGAGACACACTGATGAGCATACTTATTATTACAGGCACTTACAACTCCACTGGAGAAGAATTGTATCAAAGCCATTACACATATTATAGGGTCGTGCCACAGGAGAAATGCTCATTTCATCACTGAGTGAGGAGTAATATGAGAGGTGGGGCAAAGGAGATTTAATTTGGACGATGCAGAGCAGAAGAGCGAGCGAGATTTGTTAAAGTCAAATAGACATGCTACATTATTCGGAATAATATAATCTCGCACTAGGCCAAGTGAGGTAAAACGCTTTAATAGCACTACTATGGTACTACGAGGTAGAAACTTATGGTTTATTTATCAGCTAATCGCTCCGAGCAATGCTTCCCTTCTCCCAAATATACTCAAGTGGGAAACAACCGGTTTAACTTTACTTCCATCTCACTGATGGATAATAACCCAAAGGCTATTTTGACGTCATGAGATTCAGACTACTCCTCCACTGAGCACAAAATACCAAAGTCCATTAGTGTCTTCACGTAGTATTGAGCTTTGTAGCGGTTGTATTTTGTATTGTAACAATGAGCCAAGATGAGTAAAAGATTTTTAAGCTGCATTGTATAGTGGAGAAGGTGAAGACTACAAAAAAAGGATGCGGAGAGTTTACACAAGTTAAGGCCCTGGAGAAAAAGAAGACCACGCGTAGTTTACGGCTTAGAGCCACAGTTTCAAATGTGACACTTATTTTGTTTTCTTCTATCAAATAGAGATTTATTTGGTCAATCCTCTCAATTAACTTGATTTTATTGCATGACCTGTCGATTTGATTCTGTCTTTGGGGAATTAAACCAAAGATACATCGCACGCAAAGGCGTTGTTCTATAGGGCCAAGTGTTTATTTTCCTACATTATATAAGGTATATAGACGGTGTGCCGAATGAAGTGTTTTTCTCTTCTGAAAACATAAACAATGGCAATGTTTCGAGAAATCCCGAAGAATTAATTTAAGACGATTGAAAGCTCAATTGTTACTTCAGTACACGGAATTTGTGGATTTGTTTAGGGAGCAAACCGACTTTATTAGCAGCAATCCAATTAGCGTTAAAAGATTAAAGTGGCCAGTGAAGTGCTTCACGTACGGAAAGGTTTCTGAACAAACCTAATCCCACAAGTTTCACCTGACAGTATAGAAGATATTTTCTGGGAACCAAAAATCGATTTCGGTTCTTCATTACTTTTTAAGCCTGTATTTTCTGTCTTTTAATTACAAATTGCAAAAGATGAATGAGCTCGGCTTTCTTCTGAAATTATTATGATGATGAAAATAGCTGCTCGAGTATTCACTTACATGAGCGTATAAAATTAAGTAGTTCATGATTACCTCAGCAAAAGTATAAAACACAATCCATCATGGAGGATACTTGCGAGCTTTCCATTACTTTGATATCAAAACCGAAATCGGAGGAAAACAAAAATTTCGCCGAGTTGTCTGCTTCATCTCAAGTCACCCGTGTCGATATTCCAATGAGAAATAAGTTCGACTTAGAATTTTTAGATGAATTCATACGGTTTGACGTAACTAGAACAGGTAATAAATAATTCATCCGATTTTCCGTCACAGATCGTTGAGAGAAGAGTTTTTTGATTCATCCGTGCTATATTCTTACAGGGGTCTATTGCTGCTCAGGCTACGAAATCAGTGTTCAATATGACGATTATTTCATTAATGGGAAATCCGACGCTTTGTGTTGTGGAATCATTTCCACAGAGAATTCCATAAGTCTGAAACACGATAATGAAGTATTTTTACACGTTAATTTTTTATCATCAATGATCAGGTGTCGATCAAAGGTAAGCCACAATTTGTGCTGCAGCTTTCTACTAGAATTCAATATTTTTGTTGCTTAATGGTAAAACTAATGTATTAGAACAGAGGATTTGCAATCAAAGTGCCAGGTGAAGATAAATGCTTGGGAACAGTTCGTATGAAAAAAATAGGACAAACTCTACTAGAAGTCGAGAATTTAATAGAAAAATGTTCCTTTACTACTGAAAAAGTTGATCATAATCTTTACTCCGTAAGTAATCAGAGCAATATTCGTTGCAATTTGTTACAGTTTAATTTTAAGATTTATTTTGTGATTTATTTGCAAGAGTGAAAAATATTTATTTAATTTACTGCAATGCAATTCTTTTCAGGTTTCATGTGAAAACGGAACCCAAGTTGCTACAATTGCCGTTTATAGAGATTTTCGCGGAGGAATATCAACATACGGGCTCACTTTTATATCTGACACGAGTCCTTTGAACAAAGCTTTATTAATTGCCTTAACGCTCGCCATGGTACGTTTCATGAGATATTACATCAGTTCGAGTTCACGCACTATTTCACTCTTTATTGTTTTATTACTGTCATTGTGTCATTTAACTCAACTATTCTCCCAACCGGAGTGTCTCTTTCATACTCCTCTATTATTATCTCCAATCTCAGCTATACTATAGTCCCTAACACAGTTTGGCTCATTTTCCGCCAATGCATACTGCACGAATGCACTCCAACACGCCTGGCATTGTTGGTGATGTCAGACATTTGTGGCATTTTGCATTATTTCATCCAATTGTTTGCCGGTTTTAGCCAGGTTAATTTCTTACATGTACTTTATGTAAGGAAATCCGTCCTGTAAATCAATACAATTAATAAGACATACATAGAAAATATTTTAAAGTATTTTTTTGTTACAGTCTTAAAATTATTTACATTGCAGCGACATCCAATCCGATGTCAGGCGAACACTAATCCTACATTCGCAGAAGTGGATGTGACTTATTAGCATTAGCATGACATTATATCTGTGAGAATTAAATTCATGTAGGAACACTCTACCGGGATTTTTATTTGTCTCAATATGTCTATACTTTTGTCAGTATACTTTTATATTGCAAAGTTTCGGTTATAAAACGAACTTTATACTTATTCTTAGTATCATAAATACTCCGCATTTTAGTAACCACATAAAATTATATGGCTAACGATATAAGAAGTTTTCGCTATACCTATGTTATTATTGTCTCGACGGGAATTGATAAGAGTTGGCAGTTTATATAAATATCTTTAAGGTACTCCGTCACGAGTTCGCCAAAGCTCAACTTCTACGAGATGCCGTAC
>JABASH010003801.1:0-15538 GCA_019776445.1 Tomocerus maximus | reverse complement strand
TACCTTGCTTTAGACACTTGTTTAATGTCGCTAAAAGCGTCTAAAAGTAATCTTCATTATGTGTAACTTACGAGAGGGTGTATGCAGCAGTCACTGCAATGTGTACGTAGTTTAAAGTTATAGGTGACAAATGTAAAAATCTCAAGAAATATGATTAAAACACTCATGCCAAGGATATGTGTCGATAAACTCTTGTAAATTTGATAAATTGCACTCAGGTGTGTAAAGGAAAACATTTTAGGGTAAAATATATGTGCAGAGAAGAAAAATCTCATTACATTTATGAGAGGGATGAGATATGGATATAAACTTTTGAGTCAATACTGTTCAAACATGCATTGGAAACGGGATAGTTAATCTTGAAGAAAATTAACGATAAAATTGATTGAAAGGCAACTTATGGCTTATTATGATAATATTATTTCTTCAATGTAAGGTAATAAGTAAAAGTCTGAGCAAGTCGTGATCAGATTAAAAGGCTCCGCTTGATTGTGTAATTTAATGATACTTTCCGGTAGCCGCTTTTCTTGTTCTAACATTTTAGAGTAGGAAAATAGCCTGCATTCAATTACTACGTACATCTTTACGTATCTATCTTTTTAAAATGTTGATTCGAAATGTTTTTGGAACAAGTTTTTAAAGGGAACAATAAAAGTCTTTCTTCGCCCTCAAAACACTTTGTATTCTTATGCAAAGTATATTGAAGAGAGCAATAACTTGGGAAACCTTTTTAGCATGTTCTTTAACTCATGTCAACCTTTTATTGTGTAAATGCAAGAACGGAAATATGCATTTCCTTGTAAAACGCTTTTGGCAGTAAAATAAATGTAGTATGCTTTTCATTGAGACAGAATTAGTGGGCTATTAGACCGAATGCATGATACATAGGGAACATAAGTTAATAGCTATTGTAATTGTTAGCAATTGCAGATATATAATTAAGTTTGACTAAAGAAATGGTGTAGTGAGAGATGATCAGACGGATGTGGAACAGTTTTCGCTAATTTATTTGTTTGCTGAGTGCAATTTACTAATTTATTTATTGTAAAAGCATAGGGCAAGTATAATTGGAGCACTTCCAATCTAAAGCTATACGGGTAATTGAGTAAACAAAGAAGCTCTTAATGGTTCGCCAGATTAAAAAGTGTAGCACAGGGTAGAACAGAAAGGGAAAAGGCGTAAAAAATGTGTAGAGTTGTAAAATGTCAAAATCTGCTGAGATCTATGAAGGATTTTAATGTTCATCAGACTGACAGATCACATGCGGCCACTTCCTAAATTTAGGAATCGGTCCATTTGTTAGAATTGAACATCACGACGGTTTTAGAAACACATGTAGTATTCCTTAACTAACTCCCGCATCAGGCAGGTAGCCAGCGTAGTGTAGAGGAAGCATACATTTCTGTCTGTCAACTGCTCTCAAGTGAGGATTCCCACACAAACTAAAAATAAATATGAAATCTTTCCGAATGCAGATGAGAAATATGAATCAGTAAAAAGATTGCATACCTACCACTTGATTTTAGTAATTCAGAGGAATCTCTTGAGGTCACATCTACAGAGACCCAAACTAGTAAAACGAGTTCAATCTAATCTCTGTCAGAATATCTCAGTTTATAAAGATTAGCAGTAGACATTCTCCGATTTTCTTAGCATTTTTCTACAATTATTCTTAGGTACGCTCTACACAATTCTATTTTACACTTTTTCTCGGTTGACGTAAACTCTATCTTAAGTTACCAGTCAACTAACTCCGAGAATTATAAAGATTCTTTTGTGATTCTAATAATAGAAGTGTTTCCTCTCCTTCTCGCATTACTCAAGTTCAGTGATTTGATTACGAATTACGAGATCGCTGTTGCACTCAGTTTTCCGTCCCATCTCATCATGGCATCGTCTAATTGCTCTAATGGGTAAGCAAATACTTTAATTAGCGATACATCGGTTTAGAAATAGTTTGCATATTCAGCTGAATTCGTTGTGGTACCCAGACAGGTAAATTTTCACAAAACTATGCAAATTATCAGTTTTAGCACTGAAACTTTCTAAATTGTAGTACAAACCTTTTCTCTCACGCACATGAAATTCATGTCAAGATCCTCCTATATAAGAAGCTATTTTCCTTCCCATAGATTACATATTAATATTTATGTCACACATGCTAATTTTTTAAATTGTGAAATAAGAACAGCCTTAAGGCTTTAATTCTTTAAGGTCATTTCTTCATGTGTGTTCAAGTGTAAGCGTTTATATTGTGTTGATTTGTGAAGGCTAAATATAAACAAACCAACACCGTTGAAGAAAATGGAGTGTTTGATCTGCTCGAAAGTAGTTTTCCCACCAGTGATGCAGTGCAAAAATTGGCATTTGGTCTGCAATAATTGCCGACGACAGCAGGAAGTGTGTCCTGACCCAGAGTGTGAAGAAGATCTTGCTTCTGCCACCAGAAGTGCCGTTGCAGAAATATTCCTTGAGAAGTACGTTCTGCGTTGCAAGTATTTTCAAGAGGCCACCAAATGCATGGAGTGCACACTGAAAGATGAGAAAGAACTGATGGTGGCACATGAAGCTATTTGTCATTTTCGGTATAACGCTCATTTCAAATCTAAACCTAAAGCATACAAACACTTAAATCTTTAACTGACTTATTACGCCAATCTGTAGACAATCTCATAATTCATATTCCTACATCTTCTACTTATAACTGCTAACTGCCACATCACTGTGTGTAATGTGTAACCGCAAATTTTCTGGTAGTTATTGTTAGTCACACTTACCAGTACCAGATAAGAAACTAATACAATCTCCACCCACAGTTCTGTATTATATTTCCTTGTTCTGGTGCTCTTTTCCTCTTTTACTACAATAGTTATATTAGCAGTATTTATCTTACATCTTTACTTTGTGCATCCCACACATTCTCCGGAAATGCACTTAATTTATTACTAACCATGTATACATAATTTTTGAATGCACGAAGGTTTATGCTAATTATTTTGAGCCACCCAATGCTTACGTGTGTATCTTTTACTTAAAGCGTGTTTTATATCTTGGATAACGTTGCAGAGATGTCAAATGTTTAGTTCCTGGATGTTACAAACGAGTGCAGCAGACACTTTTGATAAAACACTTTGAGAAAGAACATTCAATGCACACCAACACGACGTCAGAAGTCCATATAAATGCCTCCCAGCTTATAATGAAGAGACTCATGCGTTCGTCATTTTAATCATGTCTTTATTTAATTATTTTTACAAGTTAATCTTCAGTAACTTACATTTTTATGTCTTTGATACTAGTACCGGAAAACATTGGAGACAAATCTTGGAAGAGTTTTCCCGCGTATGCTCTTCACTCAGGAAATATCTTTTTAATAGTTTTCCGGTTAACCTCTTTGCGATCTCCACTTTTTGAAATCTCAACAGTTGTTCATGGTTATTATCCTAGTGAACCACGATCATACATTTGCAAAATTTCCGTAAGTTCATCTGCTAAATATATTTTGTTACTTATCTAAAAGAAAATGAAGGATTCCTCTATTTAATATCTTAGGCCAACAATGAAAGCGATCTCTCTGTAAACGCTTATTACAAATGGGAAGGTCCTATTGATCAGCCTTATTCTCTCACACCACATCTCACATGGACAGACGAGTTGGGTAAACTAAAATGGGTAGTCCATATCAAAGTTGAGGAGCTGAACCGTGAATCAAGAAACTAAATCAGACCAATTTAGGCTCAGATAATATCTTTCCCACATTTAACATTCACATTAGATGATAAAACATTAGAATTTGCTAATAGATAGCCTAGCGTGATGTAAATATCAAACTTTTTCAGAATAATAATTATTTTAATTCATTTTAAATACGCTTTTTCTTTCATGACTTCTCCAAATAAACGACGATGCAGACTTGATGCATGATGTACCAATCAGCAAATAAACACATTATTCAAACATAATGAACATAATTTATTTAAAACTTTTTACAGACATAATCATAAGTACAGATAGTAAAGGAGTGGCTAAGTTGCTAAGTCGGAGGATAGTTGGGGTAACGTATAACTTTTAACCACAGACGGACGACAGACAGTTAGAACTTAGAAGTGATCGCATAATGTTACGGATGTTGACCTAATGGTGATGGATAATGTTGTCTTAATTTAATCAACTTTAATCAAGTTGTTTCTTATAGAACAGAAGTATTCATTCAATCGCCTTTACATTTAGCATGTGACACCATTTTCGGTCACCTTCTGCATTGTCCAAAGATGTATATAGAAATATTGAAGAAAGAAAAGGATTCAGTTGCAGAGAACGACAGGCTTTGAGGAGGGTCTTTCTTTCTCAGCAAGTAGAGTTCTGATTCTCATTGGATTCTTAACAGTTAGTACTCAACAATTTATTGCAACAATTGTGATGCCACTGTCCTGTCCTAACCTATTGTGTATCGTTTTACTTCTGAAGGACTGTCTATTGCTGCAACACCAAAATACCACTACAATACAATACTTTCATTTCTGTTTTGGCGTGTGGCTGACTAACCCCTGGATAGGAAGACAAAGGAAAACTACAGCAAACAATAGTTAAAAGGAATGATTTCCTTTCACTGCCTTAAATGTAGGTACTTTAAATAGAAGCATAGCATAACTGCTATTCAAGTCTTCAAGTCAGTCCCAAAACGTTAGCTATGATACAAAACAGAATACAAGTAGCACAATTCACAGATTTCTTATGATTTTAGTCCATATAAGGAAATGCTGTAAAAAGAATACCATAATGCCACACTTTATCCTAAGCACAAGAATATTCATGAAAATAGTATTATGTACATAGAAGATGGTTTTAGTGCTCAGAGATGAGCAAGGAGACAACACTAGCCTAATAGTGAACCGGAGTTATGCTGCATTTGAATTTCTGAAGTGGCAATAGAAAGAGGGTACAAATGAGTAAGTTTAGATGTTCGGATGATGCCTACTGTTTAGAAATTTCCAGCACACAATAATGTCAACTTTAAATATGATGACTTCTAAAATTGTTTCTGTCTCTTCCCGGGTAGGTACTTTTGATGAGAATGTGTGAGGTAAGTACTGATAGTTTCAGTTTAGAGCAGATGCTTCTTCTTTTCACCTTTGCTTGACAGTCGCAGTAGAACCCGGTGTGATAATGATGAACAATTCTTCATCATTTATCTTATCACACTTTACATTTGTATTAGCTATACCCTCTAGGATATACATAAGTATAGGCATAGTATAGGGATGTAAAGATACCGTAGGTAAAGGTTAATTTTCAGAGGCCCGTTTTTGTGTTTAAAAGTGGAAGTTGCTACTTATTGTTAGTATTTAGGTAAACCGTGTACACACAAACAATGTGATCTTCAGGTAGGTAAACCCATTATTGATGCTATTATTCTTTTCTACTTTATTCTACTCCGTTATTGTGTCATTCCACTCAAGTTAAGTGAGATCTTCACATCTTTCTCCTATTCTTCATACATACTCGCATGATATTTCCTTTTCTCGTGGTTAGATTTCAGTTTGTGAGTGTGACATTATTGCTTCAGCTCTAAGTTATTTTATTAGATAAAGATTCCCATCTTTCCCTTTGACCCTTAATGTAAACATGAAATCCCGTGCCTTACTGTCCTTCTCTCCTCTGTCATTGTCCACGTATCTCTGCATTTTGTATTTTAGTTGTAGTAATGCTTCCGTTAAATCATCCTCACACATGAAAAGCAGCTTGCAAGCATGGCATGTGGTTTCGTCCATTATAGTTTAACAGTATTTAACAATTCCTTCTCACGTAGTTGTTTCCGAATTCAAAAGACAGTTGGGACTGAGAAGAGGCTGCTAACTTGAGATCTGTTAATAGCCCTACCTAAATTCATTCGTATTTTACAATTATTTGGGGTTTGAGAAATCTTCTGTTAAGACCTACTTGTGCAGAACGAAATACAGCCACTTTTTCGCTTTTCCTCTTTTGGTGGTATTTATACTAACAATCGGTCCAATGAAGTCTTTAGCATTTTGGGCACGATCTCATGTAAAATCATCCAATAAATCTTAATAATAATAGTTTTGAGAAACTTACACTGAAATGAATTTTATGCGATGTTTTGTTACCTTTTTCTGCTTGCATCTGTGCTGTTCCCATGTATAGAGGTACGTACCTTAACTCTTGTTCTTGATTTTCACTACTTACTTTTGCAAAAGTGCTAAATATAAAACTAAGTTATGTTTGCCAAAGTCTAAACAACTATTAATATTAAAATCTCAGTGATTGATTCTTGGTAGTCACTGTGGATTGTGCGGATTATTTCTCGAGTATACTGTCAAATGACACAATATAAACGAACATTAGAACCCTTTCATATACTAATCGAAATGAAAATTTGTATTAGTAATTTGGTAGGGAATTGTGTCATTATCTATTTATTCAAATATTACTGCAATATGCTTTACAAACCTAAGTAGATACCTTCAGCTTGTACGTGGGTTTTGGCATTTCATTAGTAGGAATACTTTGGGTTGCAATTAGGAAACAATGAAGTTATCACGTAGGGACGAATTTGATGAAAAATAAGGGAAGCCAGTTCGGAGATGGTAGGTAGGAAGGAATAGAAAAGAATTTAATAACTGCAGGATTAAATTGAGCCATAAAAGAAAACGGTAGGATAAAGGGGAGAAAATGATAAACAATCAGACACAGTTATATTACATCAGGACAAATAGGTAGGGAAGTAATGGATAGGCAGTTTGAAAGTAAATAGAGCATTTGCTATCTACGGCACTTATTAAATGGAGTCCGAATGAATAACTGTAATACAGTGACATTTACATTGCTAATGTTCACTTAATATGAAAATAATAAAAGTGAGGCTCATCATAATTTGTTTTCATGAGAATAGAATTGCATAGCTAATTCGATCCACAGGTGTACTCCAGTTTTTTTATCCATTACATAAAGCACAAGTTGTGTCGTATCAGAGGGGTTTGAATGGTTTCGTATTTCCACAGTCGCTCAAGTCGTCAGACAGCAGATATGCCATTATTGTAATTTAGTTAAAGTGGCTTAATTTCTCAAACAGAAAAATTGGGAGGGCTGGCTCGGGGAATTAAGGGAATAGAGGAGGAAAGGCTTAGGAAGTTAACATTTATTTGAGCTGGGATGGTTCGGATAGCACGGAATTCGACAGTTTGCCGCGATAAAAAGATACATTTTTTGTGTCATGCAATTCTCTTGGGAGATGATTCGCACAGAAAGAGATAGAGGAAAGAAGTGAACTGAAAAAGTGAAGTTGAACATAACAATTTACAGGGAGATTGGCTAGCACTCCAGAGTTGACTTGCTAGAAACAACAAAACAGAGACATTATAGCTTGAGAGCACAGCCCTCCTGCATATTACGACAGGTTTATTAGCTACCTTTAAAAAGTAGTTTTATTTTTATTATAGAGAATAATCTGTCTGTATATGCCTGACTCAATTTCTCCGTCTACCTGAATTATGTATATGAACTACTTTACGTTTGTTAAGGAAGGCGACGGAGAATGCCTAAGTACACAGGATACACGAAGTTTACCCATAGTTTATATAGGAAATTACAATGGATAAACCTTAGGAGTCTTAATAAACTTGTGCTTCTTTATTACATTACTTATAACGTTATAAACTGAGAAAAGAAGGCAATTCGTACTTCTGGCGTGGCTTTCTTCCCTCCGCTCCAGACGACTATCTCTATATTAAAGGGAATTTAATGTAACTTATTGTCAGACAGAAAACAACATAACAGACAGACCATTTCATTTCTATATACAGGAAATGAGAAGAGAAAATACGCTGTTCCACGTACCAGAGTCAACGAGACTTGGTGGAAACACGCAAAAAGGCATTCAAAATCCATTTCCATCGAAATGAGTGGAGTGCGGCTCGCTTGCAAGTTCTCCTGAGAGCCAGAGTTAATTTAACGCTCTATGCTAAGAGATTAAATTGGAGAAGGAGACAAAAAAACTCAATGCAAAGCAATATTATTACCTTAGTACTGCTTTACATGTGTCTCTAGGATCTACATACAATATGTGACTACATAGGCATATACCCCATCAACTATATTCATATCTGCATGCAGAAATAGATAGCCTGCTGCTACTACTATGTAAGTGTAGCAAAATACATTACCTATATTAGATTGCCACTGACTGATTGTGATTATGTGAGTAGTTTGCATTCGTACATAGATCAAGTGCTTATAGACTAGCGCAATAAGTCCTGATCCCTATTATGCATTACTGGATGAGACAGAAAACAGACTGAATGAGTTGTTCCGGAACCATCCGGATAATTTGATGAACATACAGAGGAATCTTAGAAACCTACGTGCGACATACATACATATTGGAGCATTTTCTCTTCTGAACTGCTTAGAGTTGACTTCTTTGCTTCGCTTCACATGACTCTTTTGTGCGACTCTTCCAACTCTCTTGTGTTCTGCTCGGATTTCTACAAATGCGACAACCTTTATTGCCTCTTCACATGCATGCACATGCAGATGTCCATATTATTCCAAATACGAATACTAATGTACGAGATAACCCATCTTTATAGTAAATTGCTAGCTCGTTCCTTCGTTCAACTCCCATTCTATCCGTCCTAACGTTACTCTCCTACCTAAGGAACTGAACAACCACTTACACTACCGTGTTGGACATTTTATTCTTGCAATCCATCTCTTTCCCTCAGAGAACACTCTCATTTGTTGTCATTTCACTCCCTGCCTTTTCAATGTGTTGTGTCACTCACAAAATCCAATCTAAACTTACGACACGACACATCTGCCTTTTTACGGAACAAACAAACTTAATGTCCACATCAAATGCAACATGTACAATAATGAGATTATAGTATTCATATCCAAACTTTGTACACAAACCCGCGACTCCCTATTTTATACAGCAGCATGCAGCAGCGCGATGTGTGCATTAAATAATAAATATTACATATTTAATTCTAGAAAACAACTTAGATTTTAAATACATTTATTTCATCGATGTAACAAACATTAACTGGAACTGGATGACTATGGGTAATGAATCTATTAGAAAACAATAAGGTAATGAATGATAAAGATTTCTACGTCTACATTTGATAACAAGTACATGAAAATCATCGACAATTGTCATTGAAATTCTGTCAAAGTTAAGTTTTCTTTGCCGGTTTTTCCGTGTCATCATCATAGTATTCAGCGAATTCGGTAGTTGTTGTTGTTCGTCTTCTTCTCTTTGGTGTACTACTGAACGTACTTTCTGTAGCTACATCAGCTACTGATGGCCTCGGTTTAAATAAATTTGCAAATTTTTCGTCTGGGGAAACCTCATTTTGTAAATTTGCACCTGGAGACACTGGTGGTGGCTTCCTTCTTACTTGAGATAAAGAACCGAGCAGTGCACTTGCAAATTTTTCTTGACCTCCGTCTGTATCAGGATATCTCACTTGCGGTGAAACTGGAGTGGACGTAGAATAAAATCTTCGTAAAGCCCCCCATTTAACTTTATCTGGGTCCTCAGCATTTTGTTCTCCGCTGTCCACGGGTAGCTTTAGCGGAGACAAATTTCCTCCCGCAACATTTTCTGGCTGGACAATTACTTTTACCCTTACATTAGGAGTTGTTGATGAGTAAAATTGTTTTAGAGAACCTCCAGATTCTGTTCCCCCCTCAATTTCAGATTCAGCTTCTTCATTAGACACTGGAGCTACTGTGGAATAAAGATTTTTCAAGGAGCCTCCAGCACCACTTTCTTGTGGAACTTCTACTTCCGCAGCTGCCACTTCCTGACCTTTCGATGTACCCGCGTAAAATTGTTTTAGAGAACCGATTTGTCCAACAGTTTCTTGTGTCTCAAGGACTTTTACTGTAGTGGGATACATTTGGTTTAGGGATCCACCTTGGCCTTGGGTATCTATCCCAGGCTCCAAATCGTCCTGAGCCTTTGCTGTTGTAGAATAAAATTGTTTTAAGGAACCAATTTGAGCTTGGGATTCTGGTTCAGACTTAGGGGTTTCTGCAACATTAGGCTTAGGGGCATAAAATTGGTTCAATGAGCCCCCAACTGGTGCCTGAGGGAATGCAAGTTCCGACTGAGCAGATTCTTGAACCTGGACCCTCGCTGTAGTTGAATAAAATTGATTCAGAGAACCGATTTGAGCTACCTGAGCAAATTCTTGGGCTCTAGATGTTGTAGAATAAAACTGATTCAAAGATCCGATTTGACTTTGGGAATTTGTGTCTCCCGAATCTTGAATTTTGGGAGTCGATGCGTAAAGTTTGCTTAAGGATCCCCCTCCTGCTGAAAAAATAGGTTCTGTAATCTGTTCAACTTTATGGGTTGTAGCATACAATCTGTTCAAAGATCCTGCGCTCGGGACCCGATTTATTGGCGATGGACCATCTGGAGGTCTAACTGGGGATTGTACATCCGATTCAGGGTCTTCTTCTTTTGAGGTAGACTGTTTTTCTGGCGAGATAGTCGTGGTACGCCTTTTTCGTGGAGGTAAGGAGCCTGCTGCAGGTTTTCTTTCACCTGGCGGTAGTCTTCCCCCTGGCGGTAGTCTTCCCCCTGGCGGTAGTCTTCCCCCTGACGGGACTCTTTCCTCCGAAGGTTCTCTCTCCACTGGCGGTCTTCCCCCTGTAGGTCTTTTGGTTTCTGAAGGCACTCTGTCTTCTGGATATTCTTCCTCCTCAGAGTACGATGGACGATTATTTGGACGAAGTGGGGTCTGACTTGGCCGTGGTCTGGGTCTCCTCGTATTACTTGGCCACTGACGGATTGGAGCTGCAGGTCGAGTTGGTGTAGGTCCTTGAGATGCAAAAGGCGATCCTCCTTGAAGAACATTTGCAAATAGTGACACTGCACCGGTGACTTGATTTTGAAGAATTGGGGCAAGAGCTTTAAATCCCATATCTATAGTTGCAGCGGATTCATTGCTAACTAATGCATTTGCAACAACTTTGAAAAATTGGGGAACTGCTGCTGGAAGTTCTAGACCCAAAACTTCAACCGGAGCCCCGGCGGCAGCATCTCCACCATCTCCATCGTCACCGTCGTCTCCACCCTCATCATCCTGTCGTCCTTGTCGAGTTGAGTTTAATGCACGCACACTTCTAAGAAACTGCATAAGATATTCTCATTTTAACAATTGTATTATCATTTAGGATTTCAAAAATTATATACACTTGTAATTTACCTGCATAAGTCGACGGTGAAGGATTTGTGAGCACATCCCCGGAGTTTCCTCATCATCAAAAATTATATCGAAATTTTCTTCATCTGAGGTATAAGAGTCTGATTGTTCTCCATAGTTTAATGAATATTCTAAGCTTTCTGAAGCTATTCCATTCCCTATGTCATCTGTTAAGGACGATGCAATCTACAAATGCACAAAAAATTAAATAATACCGATTTCAAAACTCCCAATGTTTCCAGAAACACACTCACCTCTGTAATGGACACTGACAATATTATAAATTGCACTCCAAGCAACAGTTTGAACACCATAATGAAATCAATTTTGGTCAAAGTTAGAAAAACTACGCGGTTGTATCAGCTACCATCCTTCAAGAGGAGAATTCTATATATGAAAGCTTTTATTAACATTCATGCTTCTATAAGCGTTTAAATTAATATGAAGCAACTCATGACTAATACCCAAAATGAGCTATAGTTTCGTAGTATTGGTGAATCAAATATATTATCAATGCGTATCAACGTACTAACAAAATGGACGAGCATAGATTTTTTGCTGAATAAAACTTTCTCCGTATGTTTTTCCCATGAACAAGCCAAACTAATGAAACTTTCATCACAAATTCTAATTAAATATATTCCATCGAATTCATCGAAGGTTGTTTGCATATCGGATGCTGAAACCAACACATACCAATCATGCGATGTGATTCTACTTAACCAAAACAACTTTTACATGGTTCCAAGCAGTCTTATTTACGGTTACGTGCTAAATTATTAGTAAATATGTAAAACTTAACTGATTATGAGACTATAACTCAGAAATGAATACACAGTCGTTATTAGTATAATGTTACAGACAATTAATGGGATGATATCATTTAGCATTCTCTGGTGCGCTTATATGCATTCATGATTATGATTAGTTTTCTGACTAAAATAATTTATCCAATAACTGCAGGTGTTAAATCAGTGATGTGTATTTACAAATGCATATAATACAATAGTTCAAGTTGTCACATGCATAATAATGCACAGAACCTATGATTTAATTACATCATGCACAGATACAATAATGCACTGCCGCTGTTGAAGAATAACACATGTAATGCAAATTATACACGTGTTATTCAATGAATCTAAATTGGTTTAGGATAATGAAAGTTACTTTCATTTTCACGATTATTCAATTCCGATACATTCATATACCAATTCACTTTCATACAACCAAGTCACTTCTCCAGAGTTCTCCAGAGGAATATTGAAATGTCTAAATGAATGTACCACATCTTTCAGTGGACATTCACGGAGCTTATATTAAAAGTAAACTTTGTGTAACAAAACAGGATCTCCAACTAAAGAGTCAGGTCATAACAGGGTATTTATGAAGATACATTGAGAATGAAAATCAATACGAAGATAGTTCATAATAACATTTATGATACAAATAACAAATAGCATTTGTAGATTAAATATACATACCGACTGACACTAACAAAATATTTGATGCTTTTTATGAGTGCAGTAAAATTAGGTTGCTTGAATAGTTCTAGATACATAGTAAGCATAAGACTACGTAATAAGCGTCCTAAAACAACATACAGCAGGGTAATTCTTAAAATGAAAATTATGTAACAATATCTTTTATCCACATAACTTGGGAACTTTACATCTATGAACAAGTTAGTATTAACACTTTAATTAAAATTTTAATTATGTAAAACACCATTAAAGAAAACTAAGTCAATTTTTATTGGCATGTATATAGGTATAATATAAGCAGATGGTTTCGTTCAAATCATGGTCATGTTCAAATGTATAATAAATCAGTCAATGTTCTTTTATTTTAAAATTATTACGGTGGTTGGAAGACAACGTAATTTGTTAGCGTCATCGAATTAGCGGACAAGACATGTGTCAATCAAGTTGTTGACGTAAACGTCAGATTTTTTATGTCTTGTTTTCGGCCCTTCATCTATTTGTATTGGAATAATCCTTCATTAATTCATTACTCAAGAAACAATTTACTGTCTGTAGCCTGTACATTTGGAATAAGTTTATCAAAATTGCCTACAGTAGACTAATATACCATATTTCAACATACAGGTTTTCTACAATGTCCAAATATATTTATACTTCAGGTAAGTATAACATCAATTTGAAAATCAATATGGTTGTGGCTATCTGCCTACATGCATCACCATACAAAATAGTGACCGTCGAAAGTGGAACTAACAATAATTAACTGTATTTAGGAGATTGAATTGTATTTGGCTAGCTACAATTATTACGAGCATACTTACTAAATTATTATTGTCATATTGTAGGATTAGTATTTTTTGCAAACACCAATTGCTGTATTATTTAATTAATTATCTTCAATTTCTCTCTTTGCAAATCAAAAGCTGGTATCTACTTCTATATAATCTCGCTAAAATTCTCCTGAATTGTCCTGGATGGAGAATCAGAATGTAATGGGATTCTTGTTAGTACACTGTGGTTTTACATATTCAACACCTCCCTAGCACATTGCAGTGCTATAGGTTTATAATACACCTACTAAATGTATAAGCATGTTTACAACTTCGTAAAACTGGAACTTCCAAAATCTCTTATTTTTAACTATGTTTAAGCGAACGTTTTCTACATTAGAATATCTATCTGCATGAATCACTTGCATTGTTACTGGGATCATTAACACTGCGCAAAAAACTCATAATATACAATTTTTGTTACTAATTCTTAAAATCCCAAGTCAAGTAAATTATTATGTGCTATTATGTACAAAAATAATAGATTAGAGCATTTATTACTGCACAAAGAATACAATGTTGCCAATAATTTAGTAGACACTTAGTGCGTTGTTTAGGGCTAATTACTTAAACATCTTTGACCTAAACATAACTGCGCCCGATGTCCAATTAATTAAAATTATGTTTGGAGATTTGAATAAGGATGCAAGAAAATAGACAAAATATCTAAATGATCTACACTACCACAGAACTCACAGCTTCAAAAGGTTTCATTTTAATTCGTCTGTTTTTTTGTATACACCGATTTTACTGGAGAATGGAAATGTTAATGTAGTATTGTAATGTAAACGACAGTTTTTCAAATTATGAATCCACAATGTATCCTCTTTAACCGAATGCAATGTAGACGTACAGATCGTGTAGATAAAGAATATCTCAACCCAGTTCCGTTACATCAGTATGGGGGCAATCCGTGCCATCTTTGAAGAAGTATGATAAATCCTTATTGTACTTACATTATTGTTGTACTTTGTTCTTTGGGAATCGTAGTCAATATTTATGAACCATCTGCTTTACACTTTCATGATACATTTACTTAATTAGGTAATAATTAATATCAATGTTGTTACTAATCTTGACTTGGAATTAAGTATTTTTTACTTGCATTACATACAGTGCGAGTATTTTTAGTGGAGTGTGGAGTATATAGTGCTTAGGACTTCAATGTTAGCTTAGAAAACATGCACTGAATCTATTTTTGATTTGTCTATGTCAAATCACCCTATTAATTCATCATTTATACGTACATATTAGTAATTCATACTCGCACTCGTGAACTGTTTACTTACCTATTTATGAATCGCCATATTGGCAATTATTAACACAAAACGACGCATTTTGTATTCTATTGGAGCCATAGGAGCTAATGGCAATTGGCAAGTAGCTCGGACCAATTCAATTTTTTATCAATTCTTCAAAACTATTTACATCAATTCAAATTTCAATACTAATTCCATAAAATCTTTGTTAATTTTTAGATATCACAGGTTTCTTTAACTTTTAAATTGTATTGCTGTGATTTTAAAGCAACATTATTGCAAGACAGCTAAATAAATTATATATAGTTAACATATGCTAACAATAACAGGCTCTATATGTTTTGAAACAATATCTTGAGCCATAAATGACTTTTCTGGGTTAACATTTTCCGAAACTGTTCAGGTTCATTGGTGATTCGAGAATACTTGTGAATCACCTTCTTGGTCTTAAGTTTGATCGAGATCGGGATGTATCCAGTGTGAAACTTGCCGATTATTTTTATTCCCAAAAGTCAATAACTGGCTTTACATATGTTATTGCTAACTGCGTAATAAAAAATGTTTGCCTGTTCCATCCCAGTACATAAGAAAGGAACTGGTCATTTTGCAAACCTGTAATGTTATGAAAAATGTAACAATGAATTAACTATTATTATTCGAATATACGATGTGAAATATACAGAAATTTCTGAGCTACCCATTTTACATGCAAAAGATTAGTTCAC
>JABASH010003800.1:0-15544 GCA_019776445.1 Tomocerus maximus | reverse complement strand
AGTCTCAGTATATCCCAATTCTCCCTTTGCAGTAATATCTACAGAGAGTCAATACAAACGATAACGAACTAATTATAACTGAATTTATCATTCTTGTTAGTGATAAAATGATAAGTAACAATTGGAATAAGGGGATTTGAAAAACTTCAGTTAAACTGAATAGTAATTAATTTTATTTCCAGATTAAATCACTAAGTAGAAGGATAAGAAAGAAGTTTTGTGCATATATCAAATTATGTTTAGGTATTGCATGTCCAGAAGAAATTAAATAGATTAGTGAATATTTTGCATGCTTTACATCCTAATAATGTCTGCTCATCGGTATTTATGCATACTGATTAGCACCGTTAATGACTTCTCATTAAAATAAATAGGTATTACTTACTTAATTACTGTATTTATAGATCTAGAACTAAAAATAGAAAACAATGTTCTTTAAATAACCCCTGTGAGCTGGTTATTTTCCTTAAGAGTGATTTAGAAACATTTTATGGCTACGTTACGTTTTTTAATGGCAAAAGGATAGCAGGCAGGTTCAAGGATATCGCTTATTTTGCAATTTGAATACATAATTTTATTGTTATTGATAATGCAATAATTTTTGTTTTAAAGATTGCTTTCTTAATGGATTTTAATAGTATTGTATTCAATTATCATTTAACTTCACATCATCTGCACTACCAACGAATCGCCTCATTTTCTAACATTGACCAAATACTGGTATACATATTAGTTGGTACCACTGTACAAGTTTTGTTAATCGTTACCGAATATGACTGACTACTATTTGGGAACCGGGAACGATTGGCTCCCTCCGAATACTCCGAAATCATCGATGCTAAATATTAGTCAAATATTCATTAATTGCTTGCCAGAAGATTCCAGATAATTGTAATAGAGCAAAATATGCCAAAACAAAAACAATGTTGTTAGCCTAATAAGGATTTCACGCAAACATGTTTTTATAAATTCGCACAGTACAGTAATTGTAGATATAAAATTTCCCTAAATGCCATAATTAATTGTGCACCCTTGTATACACAACGGATTTCAATTACGGGAATTTGCATAGATTAACAAAATGTTTCTTTGCTAATGACAATACAAGACTAGTAGTTTAGTTCAATGTCTTAAAATGTTTTCAACACAATGAATCGCACAGTCAGTAGTACATGAATAAAATAACACATGAATTTTAATTGAGATCAGTAGAATACCACTGCGTATACACAACAACAACATTAAGGCATTAAGTCACATTATTTTATTGTTAAACACTAAATTGTAAGCAATTTACCTTGAGTGTTTAGCATAGCTACTGCGCCTTTGTTCTTGAGTTATGGACAAAATATATCATGCAGAAAAATTTAAGCAAAGATAAGTATTATTCTATGCAGATTTCAATTTTTTGACAGCAATTAAGATAAAAGAGAACTATTTAGCGTCCCTTCCGTCAATCAGAAACTGTAACTAAACGAATCTACTTTTAAGACAACAAACTAATTAAGAACCGGGAAGGATGTTCCAGAGTGAGTATATAAAAGAGTGTGCCGAGTGTCTTAAGTTAGATTACTACTAACACTACCGTTTCTGAACAATAAAGCAAGTCCTCTTTTATCTCACCTCAAAAAAAAACTACTTATTTATCTTGGCCCCAAGTCCACAATTTTTGCCATGTACTCGACAAAAAGACACGTAAGTAAACCAAATATTTTTCATATTTCAGTTAAAATTTAACAATTTACTTAGTAAATGTACAATTTCATTAAACCTTATATCTAATTTTTCAGAATATATCAAGAATGATGGTCTCTGCACTAGTTTTTCTTATTGCTGCGGTAATAATGGTTCAATCAGCTCCGACTGCGTCTACTTCAGCCTCAGTATCTTCTCCGTCTCCGAATTCAGATCTTTCTCATCCCCAAAACCCAACTCTCACATCTCAAACTGGAGAAGACAAGAATAATCACATTGCTACTGCGACAAACACCAATGGATTGCCCCACAGACATGTTGAAATCAACAGTGACGAAGACGACGATTTTAAACCAAAACATCATCTGGTTAAAAGAAACAGAACTCCAATTCGCTACCACAGACGAAACCAGGAAACCAATTAGTTAATGCCCGCAACTGCTAAATACCGCATGTACCTACCGTAAACTGTCAACGAAAATGAATTGTACCGTTTGCTTTTATTGTATTTTTCACTTTTTCCAAACGCTTTAAGATAGTTTGTATATAGCGTAATTTTTGACGGATTTATGTAATATTTAGATTTAACTTATTCAGTATTATTTGTCATGAACCACTGCACTGCTGTGCAGGGTAAATGTAGTATGTAATATCAGGCACATAAATGTACTTAAATATTATATGATATTAAAATAATTCTATAGTTTATTGACTCTTCATTATTGTTTCCAGTCTTTCTTGCCAGGAAATACTTATTTTAAGCATGAAATACGAAAACCATTTCGGTCAATTAGATTGAAACCAGATTTTCACATGCATACCAAATTGTCAATAATGGTTAAATATTATGGTTCAATGAAACGATTCTGATCGTCAATCGTGGACTTATTGTGTAAATTATGAATATTCAATAAGTTTATTATGGCAAATGCGCTGAATATTTTTATTTGATTCTGCACTCAATTCGATCGGAAACTGGTTTCATTGAAGCATATTTAACAAATTTTGGCATTTTGGTATGCATGCACGTGAAAATCAAGAGTTTTAATACACACCAGTGTGAGACATTTAAAATGATGTTACAGGACTGAGAAATGTTTTTCTTAGAACTACTTATGCTTTCTATCAGTAATGTAGTGTACTCCATGATATCGATATTATGCACATAAAATAATACATTAAAATTGATAGTAAGGAGAATATTGAACATTATAAGTATGCTAAGGTCATAAAGTAAGCTATGACATGGAATTAAATCGTAAGAGTAGTGAAAGAACGCAAATCTGTCATTTTGGTTAAATACTAATTGTGGTATTTTTATTTAAAAATTATTGAACTTCAGTATAAAATCCACTGTGATAAGTTACGGGTGTCTTTCCATGTTTTCCATGATGGCCATGTTTGTTTGGTTTGGAAATGATACCCAGACCATCCTTTAGTCTGTAAGACAGATCTGACAAATAGGCTGGAAGAAGATCAATTCGCTTAAACGTTTTTTGATCTTTTGGTCGCCAACCTGGTTTATTTTCTTTCCAGATAGCGACAAGATGAGGTGTTTTCTTAGGTCTGTATTTCTTAGGAGGATGCCCATGGTGATGCCCATGATGATGATGGTGGTGGTGATGATGATACGGATGGGGAGGACCGTGATAGTAATGAGGAGGTGGGCCGTGTGAAGGAGGTCCGTGGTAGTGTGGCTTCTGAGGACGATAGTGGGGGGTGGGTCTGTGCTTTCGTGGGGGACCCCAGACCGCAGTTATCTTAGGTTTGTTTTTTCGAATTTTCTTTTTAGGCTTAGTATTTGCACCCCGGTAGTAGATAAGTTTCGGCAACACTCCCCTCCCTTGATGTTCTCTTGAATGCTCGGAACTCTCCAGAGAACTCCTCTCATTGCTTTCCTTAGACACTTTCAAATGTCTCCGGGACAAAAGTGCTGTGACATGTTCTAAAGATTTGGACTCTACACTGGAGGAGGCTGCAGATTCAGAATTAATGCCATCATCTGAAAACACAAGCGGGATAGGGAAATTCACTTTGTACTCTTTCGGATACAAATCTTTTCTGAATGGTGGATTTAGGCTTCTCTGATGGTTCAAGTTTTCAGACGAATCTGCTTCATTAGAGTGACAAAATCTCAGGTCCCATACCAGCAGAAATCCTAGTAGCTATAAGAAAAGATTCAAATGTATTTCATGCATTTACTTAGGGTAGCAATATTAGGCGTGTATCAATATATTTATATGGACAATGTTAATCACCAGAGGTAAACGCATCTCTGCTCCCGGATTTTTATGGTGCCTCACCAGGTTGACTAATTGACACTGACACTACACTGATTGCAAAGATATATTCTTAATTGCAGTAGTAATAAACTGAAATAAAGCTAAACTAATGAGCAAAAGTGGAAAGACAAAAGATAACTTAAAAGATCAACAATCTCTAGCCAGGTGAGATGAAAAATGCAGAACACAGGATCAAGTGAAATGAAATGATGGTTACATCATCATGAACCATCTCCTCCAGCATCTTCCATTTCCACTATTATACCATATTATGTACAGACAGATACACTGCCGTGTTGTCTCATGTGGTCAAACCACTCTTCCTCTACGTCCTCCCAAACGATACAATCCTTTTACTTATTTCACTTCACCCTATTACACAAACTTTACTATTGCTACACCATAACAATGAACTCTATCACTTTATACCTACACAAATATTATGAAAACTTGTATATCCCAAAACATGTTCAGTTTAATATGTGTATCCCAACATCTGTGTTTTGCTAAATTCAAGTGGAAAACTCATGTACACAGAATTATACTCATCTGCACCATCATCACTATATTCATATTACTTGCTAATACCTACATGCTATCTTGCTCAGTGATTATTTATCATCTTTGCATAGCTATCCATTATTACATTACTGTCTGGGTAGAAGAGATTCAAACGCAGGCAGAGCAAGATTCAAAAGACTTTCAATGACCTCACGCGGCATTTGATCTTTCTTTCGTGCTCGGGTTACTACACAGTACAATTAGTAATTTCTGACTCACAGTTCCGAACTGTGTAGTATGAACTGAACTATGCCTAACTGAACCTACCGATCCAGAATAATCGTTTAATACATAGAATGAGCTATCCTTCATTTTACTTTTAAAGTGCAGTCTTAATTATTAAATTCAATGCTCCTAAAAAGTAAGAAATGAAAAAAAATCTTTCTTCAATTGTTGTATAAATTTTAATGACCACACAGTTTCAGAATTAAAACTCAAGTGACAATCTTCAGTCATTATATATTTGTAGCAAGCCTATTATTTGGTATTGATTCAATAATGTAAAATTACAACGTTGGTATTGACAGTATTGAAATTAGTAATACTACCTATATTAGTAACCATTTATCCGTAATATCCATATCCAAAGCCAGGACGTCTGTAGCCTCCGTATCCCCCGTAGCCTCCGTATCCTCCATATCCCCCGTATCCCCCATGTCCATAACCTCCGTAGCCTCCGTAGCCTCCGTATCCCCCGTGTCCGTAGCCACCATATCCACCATAGCCTCCATATCCTCCGTAATATGGTCTTCGATGTCTATGTCCTCCATAATGACGTTGTTCAGCTGTTTCAAGTCCTTCATTTCCAGGATTTCCATCTCCCAAATTTTGGGTTTCAGTTAGTGGAGTGTCAACTGCAGAAGCATCTTCCTCTTGATGGACTGGTAGGGGCAGGACCGCGGCTGGTGAATCTGAATCTTGTGGGGCAGCGTAGGAACTGGCCACGAGAACAAGTCCCACGAGGATCTGGAAAAAGTTGCAAATTATATTATTGTTGTCCATGAAAGGGATTATTTAAAATGAGATTGAAAACTTACCACAGGAAAGGGTGACATGTTGCTTTAGTTAAGTTCTTTTCGGTTGTCGAATATGTACTACGATCCCAGGGTTGAAGTCGGGCTGAATTTATATTGGACGAAAAACCTTGAAAACGATATGACGTCTTCGAGTGGAAGACCCGAAAATGCTATTTTGTAGATGCATTTGCATGCATAAGTACAGAGGACCACTTTTATTAATGTGTGAACATATGCTTCATGTACACAAGTCATATCTATTGGGCGAGGTGTTTCAGTGTACATAAAAGATAATATATAATTTAAATACATCATGTCAAGAAACAGCCCATGTGTTTCGAGAAAGAAAATGGGATTTCCCCTACTCTAGGACAGGATAAGTACAAGTTTCGTTTTTCAGGTGGGCTGGGGTTTGCACGCTTTTCGCAGACAGAATAAGAATTAGGTATTATTCTACGTAGCAATACATATCTGGGATAAAGAGTCGGACCTTCTTAAACGATTTTCTCTATTGCCGTCATCTTAATGATCTTACCAAGAAAACAAAAATATCCACGAAGAAGTGGTAAAACAACTCTCATACGGCTTAATTTACCTTTTACTGAGTATGTTGTAAAAATACCATTTCAGTATTTTTCAGCACATATTTGAGAGAGATGACAACCTGTAAAATGTTATAATGACCATGTGCATCCTCTGGTTAATGTAATCTTGTTACGTAAGAGATGTGTATCTAACAACCGTGAATCTAGCAAAAGTAAATAAGATCAAGGTGGGCAAACCAGGATATAACAATTTACCTAAAACTTGTGGTGACTTGTGACCATTGTGCTGTTAATAGCTAGGAAATGTTTTTAGCAACGATGTTAATTGCCATCGCCTAAATAAGTATGGGTGAGATCATAGATGATGGTGGCAAGGTGGATGCTTAACCGCATGGGTGACGACTTTTACTTGTTTGACACGGGTCGCTACTTGTTATACAACAGTAAAAAACTGGCTTGACTAGACGAAACTATATTACTTTTTTACTTGGTAAGCTCGCAGTAGCAGGTGGCCTTCCAAATGTGGCTACTATTCCAAGAAATTCAAAATGCAAATTAGTCTCTACTAACCAAAAATACTACATAAAGCATAACAAAGTTAAGTTTGTATTACGAAACAAATATGCTAGTAGTTAAGCTACAATAACTTTTTCTATGATATATTATCCTTTGATTTACAATTAGAATTTTAGATATAAATAAAATCCCATCACTCTTACTTATGTCAGCCTAAAGTACATACACAGGTAATATTATTTGTGCAGAGGCTGGGATTAGTGCCAATGCCAACAAGACATGTAACATAAGACATGGGGTAAAACGAATGTGGCAAATAACAACTATCGAAAAAGTTACGTTGATGACTTACGCTATATAGCTAAAAACTTTATGATGCTGCAGATGCAGTCCGACTCAAGTTTACTGATCGTTCTTTATGCGCTTTAAAGTAATAAATCCTTCTTTAGGATATTTTTAAGTCTTACAAGTACACCAAGAAGCAATAAATTTTCTCATTGTCATTTACTCTGCATTATCTGCATGCATGGCTTATTTTTGCCATAAAATAGTATTGTTGCTATATAATTCCAGCTAGTCTCATTTTGCAGTCTGTCGCTTCGATATTTCTATCCAGTAAGAAATATAATTGCAATATTAGACTGAAACTTTTTTGTTTAAGTGAACTACGTAATAGTATTTCCTATAATATTTTTATGATTGAAGGAATAAAGACGGATTTTTATGATGTGGACATAGTCCTTTTGTTTTTAATGACTTTCTTTTTTAGATTCAACGCAATTACAATTGACACATTTTGTAAATCATCCATTCACACAATTTTCTCGTCGTCTTAGGCATCAATCAGTTTGTAAAAATGTATACCCCAGGTTCATACCACTCACTACGTCAGTAAATAATTTCTTAGTTTACATTCTTAGTGCCAACCCCATCTGCAAATACATTTATATTGATGAATTTCTCGAATGTACTATGGCTACTTAAGAAGAATGCTTATTTTAAAACAGTAATTACCCGTGTTGATGACCCCCACCATGACCCCAACCATGATGTTTATGGTGAACGTGGACAGGTGCGTGTTTGATAACCTAGTTTCAAAAAATATCAATTAAAATATGTTCAGTTCAGAAATCCTGATTGTCAATTAAGTAAAATCGTAATTGAATCTAATTCATACAATTGGTGGGCCTCCATGTGGGAAATGAGCTTGGTGATGATGGATGTGCTTCCTTGGTTTCCATCCCCATCCGTGACCACCTCCGCCTCCGCCGCCACCACCGCCTCCGCCTAAACCACAAATAATATTTTTGAGTTTTCATCACCCAGCAAATGTTACATTTTTTATTTTCCTATTATTCATTTCATCATTATGATTTTATGCCAATCCCTCCATAATTTATGTTTATTAACCTCCTCCGAATCCTCCACCTCCTCCTCCCAAACCACCTAGTAATATTTTATGATATTATACTACTTTATTCAGTAATCATCATCATGCCATGCCCTCCATAATTTTTGTTTATTAACCTCCGCCTCCATGACCATGATGACCATGATGACCATGACCACCACCACCACCTCCTTGTCCTTGATAAATTTATGTGACATTACATTCCCTTTCCTTTTACTTTAGAAGACTTGTATGCCAAATGCCATGTCATGCCACAAAATCTGTCACATTCTCTTTGATAAAAAAGGGAATTGCATTTTCCATGCAGTTCCCATATTTTAAAAGTACTAATTTAATTTCTGCATTGAACCTTCAATTAATGCGTCCATGGAAAGCATGAAACATGTAACTGAGAAATAATCTGAAAATCCAGATCGAAAAAAAATAGATCTGAAAAAATCTGAAGAAATCCCTGAAAAAAATGATACTAGAACTTTTTCTAATGCAAGAAACCTATAAATTGACCGGAGATATTTAAAATCACCTTTTATGTGAGTGCAAATTGAAGTATTTCATTTCAAATCGAAAAACTTCACTTGAAATAATCAAGCCTTGTATCCTAATAGTTGCCACAATAATTCAATTAAGCCTTAAACTCACCTCCATGACCCCAACCCCATCCTCCGTGATGTCCGCCGCCACCACCGCCGCCGAATCCACCGCCTCCACCACCGCCGCCTCCACCGCCGCCTCCTCCATGACCCCAACCTACAAATTGTTAAAAAAAATTATTTAGGGAAAATAAAATTGTATTTGGTTATTGTTTAAAATAGTTGGTTTTAGATAGAAAAGAAAATCCGCGAAAGCTTACCCCAGCCAACATGTTTCACTTGTGGACCCCAGTAGTACCAGAATCCTCCTTTCTTAGAACCTCCCTTCTTACCCTTGGAACGGGCACTTCTGTAAAGTGGGATATATCTGGGTTCCGGTTCGTCATAGTAGGATCTTTCATAAGAATCATCAGCTACACTGACAGGGTATTGAGGATATTGAGAATACTGCTGAGGATAGCCATATCCATACTCTTGAAAACTTCTGGATTCTGGGTATTCCGGATAACCGGCATAATATCCGGGTCCATAGCCGTAATATTGAGCATCTACAGCTATATAGACTGCTGCTAAAACTAGCACAGCCTTTATAAAAAGTAAAAAACACTGATTGGCAAACACGTTTTCTCAAATGATTAAAAATAATTAAATTTTGTCGCATATTGATAGCATATGCATAGAGAGACAAAATGTAAATCGATGGCTTACCAAATTTAACTTCATTGTTAAGCTGGCCAATCCAATACTGAAAATGTAAAACTAAATGCACTTATTGTAACAATTGAGTGTTCACTGACTTAAAGCAAACTGGACGGTCCAACTTTCGATTTCATGGCTTATATAAGAAAACCCGAGGGGAGGATGTTCCTATCTGTGGAGTTGAACTAAAGAATACTAATTTCTAGGATTTTTTCAATGGGGTTTGATAGATAGTTCAAAACTAAGCAACCCGAAAAGCATTTCATTTAAAGGGTGAGGTGGTGTTAATAAACCATTCAACCAACACAAGAGTAGTATATAGGAAACCTGTCCAACAATCTAGATTTAAGTCTGTTCATTTCAGTCAGTCTTATGTATTTTTTATACACATGCAATTCCATCCCGAATGGTACAGTGTATTGTATAAACCATGGCAAAATCCTATCTTTATTGTACCACACCTTGTTGTGTTAAGCTTCATTCCATTACATGTTGGCTATAAGTATACATAATATTAGGTATAAGGATCCATGATAATATGATGCTGCTTGTACTAGCAATAAGAGAGATGCATAGGAGGAACAGTGAAGAGTCAAATGAATTGGATAGAGGAAATCAGCGAAGCTGAGCCAAACCGACTTAACCTGCCACTATAACACAGCGTAACTAGTTAAGTCAGGTAGTACTTAATACTCACTTAACTAACAAGCAAGATATCCAGAAGAAACCGAGAATATTTTGTGATTCACAACGACAATAACTTGTAGTAGTTGTACTGTGTTTCGTTGACCTGTGCGGGTCGATGCTCGCTAGCAAGGTGAACAATATAAAGAAAACCACTTGCAAACTGGATTTTCGGATGAAAACATTGTTTTTTATGGAGGCATTTCTATTGAATGTGAATGTGAGTAGTGGGTACGCACAAAGTACATTACTTATTACATACGTACACAAAGAATAAATACAGACACCGCATTGTCTCCATTTCGCTTAATTTCATTTGGCCATCTCTCATATTTACATAAGTGTACCTACATGAAAAATTAACCTTATGGCTATGCTGGATATGCAGGTACCTACGATTCTTAAGTCGTGAAAAAATTGTGGTCGTCTTCTTAAGTACAGCAATGATAAATTATGGATCATAATATTCATTTCCCTGTGGCTATGCTGGTCCATGCATCGAATTCATTTTCTCGATTATTGTATTTAATTTCTTTATAACTTTGGGCATTATCTCTTTTCGTTTAATCCCTCGGATCAGATCAGTATCATTAAAACCTCTCTGCTACATCCAACTCCTGTATTTTACCTTATTTATATTCTGAAGCAGTTTCAAGTACCCCTCAAGCAAAAATATCTCAGTATTAATTTTATGTAGAATTTATCTGTAATTCGAACTACGAACTCTGTCTGTGGTATTTAACACGCATTTATGCACATTGGGAGTTCGGAATCTGCTGAGCAGAAAGACGAGATACAGCTAATCACACGCACACAAAAAGGAACGGTTGCCGGATAATGACATGCATTTTTTGCAGTAAGTAAATCTTCTAAACAGAGATAGAAGAGATGAAACCAACAAACTTCCAATCCATTCGAATCGTGTCCAAACGTCCACAGATACCAATAAATTCTCAATAGTACAGAGGCTACGGGGTAATAGCTTTCCAAAAATCATTTCAAAATCTTGTAAAATCTAGTTCACTATTGCCAACTGACCCTTTACTGCATCACGTATGTATAGATCATGTATCGTATATATCGCGCATATCATGTATTACTTAGACTAAATAAGAAGGTTTTTTCGATCTGTTACTATAAAAATTTTATGTATTCAGAAACAAATGAAAATAATTTGATCTACAATGAAATGATTAAATAAATGCAGTGAAAAATTATGAATTTAATGATCAGATGAGGAAGTAGAATTGGCTCATTGGCTGGCAGTGGCAATGGCAATATTTATGATATAATAATATAATATTTATTATTTAGTTTATTAATAAATGAGGATACTTGGCATATATTAAGTTACAGTTTGTTTTGAAACTTGGTTTGTTCTAAAGCACACCGGTTTGTATGAAAACTCATGATTTTCAAATGCATACCAAATCGTCAAAATTTGTCAGGCGTGGTTCAATGAAACCCTTTTCCGATAGAATTCAATGAAGAATAAAAAAGAATCGAAAATAATTTGCCTGATTATCTTGTTTTTTGTTTATCTTGCTCATGCTTTCGGTAGATAAAGTAGAATTAGCTATCTTAATCTTAATGTGCAAAATGGGTTTGATGGGCCATTTGATCTATCAAGATGTATTTGAAGGTTTCCGATGTATAGAGTCTAACCTTGAAATAAAGCCCTAGAAAGCGGTTTCACAATTATTAAGAAAGATGTGTTGGATTCAATCCCATCTCTGCTGATATAAGCTCAATCTTGTATTACTTTTTACTGCTTGTATAAACTAAACCTAACCGAAACCATTCATTATTTCAATACATATTATTATTATTTTATGCTTTAACTTGCCAGTGCTAAATCCTCCAGTGCATTTACCTTAAGAAATAGTTGTGTACCTATATAGTGATATTTGTATTACAGTGATTATAGTTTTGTAATTTTAAAATAAATTATATGTATTTGCGTAATCTTAAGTTTCCATAAGGGCATTTTCTTTTTAACTGTGTAATTTTACGGTACAAGGACTCACAGCAGTTAACATTGAATCTGTCACTGCCATGTCACTTTGTTTTGAATGAAATGAAAGCAATGTTTGCACTAAAGCTATTGTCATAGGACGAGCATCGTGATGAAACGGGGTTGTGTATATGGTATGCCCGTGATGATGTAATATAATTACTAGGGATTTCCCTATGCATAACGTTCTGTGTTATGGATAAAATGACAATTGGATAATTAAGAAGGGTATCATGAACATGAAGATGAGGCTACTTAGTTTTGTACGAGGAAGATTTACGATATTAGTTCATGATTCCAGGACATAAACGGACAAGAGTAAATACATCAAATAAAATGTGTATAATATGCGTGAATGGAAATAAATGGTTCAAGATTAGAGGATAATATCCCTCATGGATTTTTAATGACTGTTATGGTTTCAACAATAAATAACAACATCAACAACAATCAGCACATTTTGACACATTTAGAAGACATGAGCAACGTTTCATTTGAATTGGTACGTATGTATGGTAGATTATAGGTTTGTAATTATGTGTATTGAACTGAAGAACTTTGATCTTTTGAGAATGCCTCTTCTTCTGGCGTTAATACTTTGACGGAATGGACGATGAGATGAGACTTATCGGCGCCATCCCCAGCCCCAGCCACCACCACCTCCTATGGTCATGAAGAAAATTCCCGTTACATTTTAGCTATTCATTCATATTTAAAGTGATTCAAAATGTTTATAAGTATAATTTACCTCGGTGACCTCCGGAGCCACTATATCCGATTTGAAGCCATCCTAATCCATGTCCCTTCAATTTAAAAAATATCAAGTTTAGCTTGAACATTATTTGTTTTTCAGTAATGTGACAACATTATGAATTAGTTTGAATTGCTTACCCATCCGTGTCCACCTCCGTGTCCACCGTGGCCACCTCCGTACCCACCGCCTCCGTATCCTCCGCCACCGCCTCCGAATCCTCCGCCACCGCCTCCGTATCCTCCGCCACCACCTCCGAATCCTCCGCCGCCGCCGCCACCGCCGCCGCCATGTCCTCCCCAACCTTTAATGGATGCAAATATTAGATTAGAGGTATATGAAGACATTCTGTTTAGTAAACATTTTGTCCAGGTGAATAATGTAAGTAATGTCCATTGAAAAAAGTGAATACCCCATCCGTGGTCATGATGATGATGTGGTTTGGGATGTACATGGATGACTGGAGGATTTGAATGAGGAAAGTGAGGACCAGGTAATATAATGTGCTCGTTGGGTTGGTGCCACCCCCACCCTAAAGATAAAGTGCAGTAATTGATTATTGGATGCTACAATTGCAGTAAATGATAATAAAATTTGCAAACGATAAGAAATTGCTTGGTATATTGAAATGAGTGACAAATTACCTCCGCCGCCACCTCCATGATGACCCTTTCCTTTGCTGCGTCCTGTTCTGCCGAGGACTTCTACTGAGGAATCATCTATGGGGTATTCATATTCTCCTGAATCATCATAGCCTTCAAAATATCCAGGTCCATATCCGTATAACTGAGCATCAGCTGCAATAGCTGCCAGCAATAGGGCAGCCTAAGGAAATCACCAAAAATCAATTATGTCATTACTGTGTTGACATTGTAATTTATGAGTGATCTATTGTTTAGGATGAAATATCAATTACCAGGTAAATCTTCATATTGAATCTAAAAGATTTCCAGAGACGAATTGTTGTTGTGCCTCCGTTGAACAATAGTAGACAAAACAACTTTCCATTTCAATCCTTCTTTATATATTGGGATTTTCCCTACAGACTTTTCCGTAGGACATTATCACTTTTTAACTCGCAATTGCATCCCTGTAATTTTACATCGAGAATATCCTAGGGGAGGGTTGTGTAACATCTACTCTTAAGTCCCATCTCAGGCTTTGCAAATGTATTCCGACATATCATTTCTATGTAAGAGGTATGGTGATTCAAGTTCAACATTGCGGAGGGATGGTCTTGTTTTCATATTCTATATCTATAGTTTCTACGTTTTCTCTGCCTGGACGGGATGGGTTGATTACGTAGTCAACGAGTTGAACTGACTTTTGTATGTTTCTTGGCGAACATACAAAAAGGAACTGATAGCAGCGGTTTAAGGTGGTTCAACTAACTTAAATATTGCATTGTATGGAGTAAGAACATAAAATATATCCAGAACCAGTGCCAGGACGGAGGTGTGTAGGTACATGTTTATTATTGTTTAATTCTAAGATGAACGTATGGCAAGCAATGGGAAAGGAAGAAGAAGATCCAAATGAACACACTGGGAAGGGAACCGGCTCAACATTTTTGCATTTTCTTTTTCTTTCCTTTGATTAACACTGAAATGAACTTGTGGATTGTGCAGACAGCCATGTCATCAAACGAGCAACACTTTTACACAGAGGTGCAATGCAGATGAGAGTTTGTCCAGAGTCTCGTTTGAACAAGGTGAGATTGCCAAATGCTATCTGGCTATCTTTTCTGGCTGGGTTGCAATGGGAAAATAGCTCAATATTGTTGTTTGGCCACGATTATTATCTTATTATCGCTGCAAAGCTGTAGATAGCAATTGATATCATGTACTATATAATATTTACTTATTAGTCCTGTCTATGTATTATCTGCAAGTTTCCTTAAAAATACTCTCAATTTATGGCTAGGCACTTTTTTAATGGACGCACTTTTTTACTTCTGTCTTTGTTCATAGCTTCTTTGATCTCCTTTCGTCTGCCTGCTGGATCTAAAGGAGCCTGAGACGAAGTTCTGTATTTTTGCAAACAGTTCTATTTGTAAAAATTACTTAGAGTGTGTACTATGCGGAATAACTATACATGTACAAGTCAAATCATTTGTTGTGAGGAGTATTTTTTTGTAATTGCAGCCACTACTACATATTCTATGATTAACAACGACACTAACTCGTATCGCGTTTCGTTGACCTGTTCGTGGGTCGACGAACGCATGCAAGGTAGCTTTACCTAACCAAAGCACTCATCTGCATCGTCAAACTGGATTTTCGGAAGAAAACACTACGGATTTTTTGTTCTCTACGAATCATCCTTAAATCTTGACTTTCAGTTTCACATAATGATAAATTACGATTATCAGGTGCTCACATCCGAGATCCGAGAACAGCACATTTCATGCGCTTACATACACTAATCTATATATACAAAGCTTATTCTTTGTCTTGTCTTTGTTTGCAGTAATGTTTTATATACATTACACAGATGTTTGTAGTTAAAGAGTCTGTGCACTAAACCATGCTGGCCAGAAGGTGTAGGTAATAATTATGCAGTAGACACAATGCAAATTACAATGATTTCAAGATTTCATGCTACGCGTTCTAAAATTTAACTGTCTGAAAATGCTAACGAGATTGGCAATTATCGCACAATCATAAGTAGAAGCATCTATGGGCATTCTGCAAATGTCAAACTCTTACAACAAAAAGACTGAGACTGTGACTGAAAATAACAGCCTAAACAGTATTAAATATTTTTACATTATTTGAATT